>JAURVB010013260.1:0-164595 GCA_033002965.1 Piper betle | reverse complement strand
TTACCTTGTGAGCAGCCCCGTGAAGGGTTGCAACGAGGTCCAGGCCGGGCGCGAGCACGGCATTGTCGTCCTCACCAACAACAACGGCATCGTCTCCGACACTCGTTACGCCAGCCCGTTGGGCTTCTTCAAGACCGAGCCCCTTGCTTCCTGCCCTGATGTCATCAAGAAGTACCAGTTCTAAATTGTTATGATGACATGTATGCTATCTGCATTTCCGGTTGACTGTGCTTCGTCATTGTATGGCCGCTAAGTCAAAGATTATAGACAACAAAATTTGATGATTGATACATGGTACATTACATTACGAGGAGTGTTGGCGATTATTGAGTGTGGTTTTGTTTCTTTGTTTCATGGTGACTTTGTTCTTAATGTACCTCCAAGGTTTTATGTCTTTTTGGGCTTGAATGATAATAAAATGTAAGCCATAGTTGATGACATATTTCTCACGGAATAAAGGGCTTAGAAAAAAATAATATTAATTTTATCTCGATTTAAGGGATGAAAGCTTTGTAATTTTGGAGCCGCACATCCCAATAATTATTAATGATCTCAATAATCAATGGTCACAAGAACGTGCGTCCCCGTATGCGTACGCTTGTGGGTGTGCAATAACCTGTCTTGTGACCCGACAACAAGTGGCTAAGTAGTTATGTGTTATGATCAAGCTCAGTTGGACTGAGGATCAACTCCTTTCCCTTGCCCTGCTTGTTATTCTGCTTGGTTGGAGCCATTGGTGGATCCAAAACAGAGAAAAACAGGGGTGAACAGGGCAATTCGAAAAGAATTTAGGTTTTGGAGATGGAAGGGTGGAAAGAAGAACAAGAACTTGCTTCTTGTTCAAGAAAACGAAATTCAATTCAGGAATTCAAAAATTACACAATTCATCCCTTTCCCGCCTTTTATACAAGTTCAAAATTATGCAATTACTGTTTTACCCTTCCCCATTCCAACTAACATAACTACCTCTCAATTCACTCCCTTCCGACACTACATTACTCACACCAAATACCTTCCCTCCTAAAGACAACCTTGACCTCAAGGTTGTACCAGTTCTTGATCTGCTTCAAGGTCTTGTATAAAACTGTCAGGAGATTGCATTGCTGGTATTGAAGACTGAACTCTAGTATCTGCATTGATTGAAGCTTTGAGCTGAGAAATGTGAAAGACATCATGAATTTTACAGTCTGGTGGTAACTTCAATCTATAAGAAACTGCTCCAATGCGTTCCACAATCAGAAATGGTCCATAGAACTTAGTTGCCAATTTTGTAATTCTCCTTGATCTTAAAGATGACTGTCTATAAGGCTGTAATTTGAGAAAGACCGATTGTCCCACCTGGAACTCTACATCTCTTCTCCTCAAATCATGGTGTTGTTTCATGCGCAATTGAGCATTCTTCAGATTTTCAGTTAGCTCATGTAACAATTGATCTCGATTGCGCAATAACAAATCTACCTCACCTGACTTTGCTGAACCTGGAACATATGTCAGTAAATTTGGTGGCTGCATGTTGTAAATTGCTTCGAAGGGACTCATACGAATAGAAGATTGGAAACTAGTATTATAACAATACTCTGCCCATGCCAACCATCTCACCCAAGTTTGAGGTCTGTCACCAGCAAAACATCTCAAATATTGTTCCAAAATTTTGTTAACTGCCTCAGTTTGTCCATCCGTCTGTGGATGATAAGCTGAGCTGTAATTGAAGGCTACTCCTTGCAACCTGAACAACTCATTCCAAAATTGGCTTGTAAATATAGCATCTCTATCACACACAATGGAATTGGGCATACCATGCAACTTAAAAATGTTTTCAAAGTAGATTTGAGCAATGAAATTGGCTGTAAAAGGATGAGTGATTGCAACGAAATGACTGTATTTAGATAACCTATCCACCACCACCAGAATAGCATCTTTTCCCTGGCTTTTTGGCATTCCAGTGATGAAGTCCATTGATACCTCAGTCCAAATTTGTTTTGGTATTGGCAATGGTTGCAATAGACCCGCAGGTGTTAATGAAGAAGATTTAAATCTTTGACAAACTTCACAATTCTTCACATGAGCCATCACATCTTGAACCATTCGAGACCAGTAAAAAATTGCTCTCAATCTTTTAAGGGTTTTCCGAATGCCTTCGTGTGTTCCATCATGAAATTCTTTAAGAATGATGGGAATCAGCTGCATTTGGGAATCCAAATAAATTCTACCCTTGTAAAATAGAATATCCTCTCTAATAAGCCAATGTGATGACAGTTCATTTGCAGCACATTTCTTTATTAATGATTGAATCACATCACTGGAAACATATGCTTTCCTAATTTCTTCCAACCATCTTGGAATAGGTGCTGAAATAGCAGCTAAGGATCCCTCATCCCTACTATCTTGATCCGAAATAAGTGCACCTGTTTTTGGTTCTTTTCCTTTCACTGTTTTATGATCATCAATTCGAGTTGACTCAAATTGTCTTGAAAGAGCATCAGCCACCTTGTTTTCCTTACCAGGTTTGTACTCTATGGTGAAATCATACCCTAGAAGCTTGGTTAACCATTTCTGTTGAGCCACGGTATGGATTGGCTGTTCCCATAGAAATTTCAAACTCGAATGATCAGTCCTAACCACAAATGATCTTCCTAGCAAATAATGCCTCCACTTCTGGATTGCCAGGACTAAAGCCAACATTTCTTTGTCATAAGTTGACATGGAAACATGGCGACCATGCAATCTCTTGCTATAAAAAGCAATAGGTTTATTCTCTTGCATAAGTACTGCCCCAATACCAACTCCACTGGCATCACACTCAACTGCAAATGGTAATGCAAAATTCGGCAATGCCAAAACTGGAGCATGAGTAAGAGCCATTTTCAACTTCTCAAAGGAATCTGCTGCCTCTTGATTCCAATTAAAAGCATTTTTTTAAGCAAGTCAGTTAATGGAGCTGCAATCATGCCAAACTGATTTATAAATTTTCTGTAATAACCAGCCAACCCTAAAAACCCCCTTACCTGCTTTACAGATCTTGGAGTTGGCCAATTTTCAATTGCTGCAATTTTTTCCATGTCAACACCCACCCCATCTTCTGAAATCATATGCCCTAGGTATTGTATCTTTCTCATTCCAAATTGACACTTTTCCTTCCGAGCATACAATTCATGAACTAACAACTTGTCTAAAGCATGTTTGATGTGTTCCAAATGATCCTTCCACGATCTGCTATATATTAGTATGTCATCAAAGAAAACTAAAATGAACTTCCTGATATATTCATCAAATACGTCATTCATCAATGCTTGAAAAGTAGAAGGGGCATTGGACAATCCAAATGGCATGACCTTAAACTCATAGTGTCCCTGATGTGTTCGAAATGCAGTCTTGTGCACATCTTCCTCATGCATTCTGATTTGATGGTAACCTGATCTTAAATCCAACTTTGAGAAATAAGATGAACCATACAACTCATCAAGCAATTCATCAATGTTGGGAATTGGAAATTTGTCTTTTATTGTAATCTTATTCAAAGCTCTATAGTCAATGCACATTCGCCAACTTCCATCCTTTTTCTTGACCAACAGCATAGGTGACGAATAGGGACTTGATGTAACTTGTATAACTCCTCTTGCCATAAGATCCCTGACCTGTTTTTCCAATTCATTTTTCTGAAAATAAGGATACCTATATGGTTTCACAGCTACTGGCCCTGTCCCTTCCTTCAATGTGATTCTATGATCTTGTATTCTTTTTGGTGGTAGCTTCGTTGGTATTTGAAATACAGCATCATAGTTATTCAAAATCTTGCTCAACTGATTCAATTGTATCTGCTGTAAGTCATTCTTTTGTTGCTCTGCCTTCGAAGTTTCAGTCAGCTGTAAGCTCATAAGTATTCCATGCTTCCTCTTCTTTATAATGCGTCTCATTTGCTTCTTGTCACATAGCTGACCTCGAGGAATGTCCAATCCTTGTAATTCAACAATCGTTTGGTTATCCTTGAATGACATGGTTAAAGATTCAAAATTCCAAATAATTGATCCTAATGTTTTCAACCACTGTATTCCCAACACCACATCAAATTCTTCCAGCTGTAGTACAAAAAAATCAGATACTATCTTATGTGTTGGTAGGTCCAATGTAATTCCTAAACATTTTCCCATACAACTCATTTGTTCTCCATTGGCTACTTGCACCTTCAAACTGCCTTTACTCTGAATTGGTATCTTTAATTTCTGCACCACCATTTGATTTAGGAAATTATGAGAACTTCCCGAATCAATGAGAACTGTTACTTGTTGTCCTCCTATTCTTCCCAGCATCCTCATGGTGTTCAAAGTTGACATTCCAGTCAGAGCATTCAAGGATATAGCCGGCACTGCAGAATTAGCTACCACTTCAGATTTTTCAGCATCACTAACTTCTTCATCTGAGAATTCTTCATCTGACACCACTTCAATCCAGAATAATTGTTTACACTTATGTCCAACAGTATATTTCTCATCACATTTGAAGCAAAGTCCCAATTCTTTCCGTTCTTGCAACTGTTTTATAGTGAATTTTCTCTGTCCCGAGGTGTCATTGTAACTGCTTTTATTATTCATCTTTTCTCCATTACCACTGGTAGGTACTTCACTTTTTCTGCCCCCCATTGAACTGCTATCAATGCTCCATCTCATCATTTTTCCAAATTGTCTGTTATCACGAACAAACTTGTGCTCAAAATGTTTGGCCAAACCCTGAGCATCTAGCAATGACGTCGGCTTCTGAGATTTCACCTCCATGCGTAGCTGATCTTTAAGTCCACAAGTATAACTGCTAATTTTTTGTTTTTCCGTCATGCTCCCAGCTCGAGTGGCTAATCTATTAAACGTGAGAGTATATTCCCTCACAGATGTATCTTGCTTCAATCGCGTTAAGTCTCCATAAAAATCATCATATTCAGTAGGTCCAAACTGTAAATTCATTGCCTCTTTCAGCTGATCCCAATCGAACTCCTCTTGTTGCTCCTGGAACATGTCAAACCATATTTGTGCATCATCTTCCATATGAAAGCTGGCCAAATCCACTTTGAGATGTTCTTTAATCCTATGCAGCTTAAAATACTTCTCACATCTGCTGAACCAAGGTATAGGATCCTTAGTGCCATCATACTTAGGGAAAGACATTTTAGATCCCTTCAAACAATCATCTTGAGCACTCGAACTGCTACAATCATTCCCAATTCTATTTGTATTCCACAGCTTTTCACCATTTTGTGGAAATGATGATCGAGCCTGAAATTTTTCCTTATCTGCAACAATTTTGTCACCAAACATCCTAGGAGTATGCATTTCTACACGATCTTTCATTCCATTAACAGTTCTATCATCAGTATCATTTCTAGAATTCAATAACATATCGAATTTTGCAGTCATTTCAGAAAAAACAGATAAGAGTTGAGCTTGAACTTTCCTCATTTCCGCCATCTCCGTGGATCTTGGTGATGAATCTCCTCTTCCCTCCTCCTGCTCTGATACCAATTTGTTATGATCAAGCTCAGTTGGACTGAGGATCAACTCCTTTCCCTTGCCCTGCTTGTTATTCTGCTTGGTTGGAGCCATTGGTGGATCCAAAACAGAGAAAAACAGGGGTGAACAGGGCAATTCGAAAAGAATTTAGGTTTTGGAGATGGAAGGGTGGAAAGAAGAACAAGAACTTGCTTCTTGTTCAAGAAAACGAAATTCAATTCAGGAATTCAAAAATTACACAATTCATCCCTTTCCCGCCTTTTATACAAGTTCAAAATTTTGCAATTACTGTTTTACCCTTCCCCATTCCAACTAACATAACTACCTCTCAATTCACTCCCTTCCGACCTACATTACTCACACCATTATGGTTGCAAGTTAAGATGTTACGTAGAACGGCTTTATATGATTGTCAAGCGTGTCAATGTTTGGGGTTTCAAATCGAATCTATGGGGCCATGGTGGAGAGGTGGCAGCGTAGGGGTGTATGTGTGGAACAAAATCTATTTGGGCAGGCTGAGGCGGAGATTAGTGGTCATCATACGAGGAAAAGCTCATTTGTCTATTGATGAACAATCTTTTTTCCCCCTAAAAGAAGTAGTTAATTGAAGTTAAGATTATAAGTATATATCATTAATATATTGAAGATATAAATTATATTCTAATTAGTTTTAAAAATTTTCTCCTAAAATTCTTATAATTGACTTGTGAGCCTAGCGCATTGATGACTATGATACTATCGGTAACAATCATACACTATAATATAACGAATTAAGTCATTAACTAAAAAATTATTAACCAAAATTGAAAATTATAAGTACATCTTTATTAATTTTCAAGATTTACTTTCATAGATATATATTTGGTATGAAACTATCTATTTGGAGATCTTCTATCTGTAATTTAGTAAATTTTCACACTAATTTTCAAAATTTTGTGATTTTTTGAATCTTTTCTAAATCTTATGGCATCTAAATTTAGATTTGGATCGATCGCCATGTTATTCTAGATTTTGTGAAGGTGTTATTTTCGTGTGTTAATAATTAGCATAAGTGTGTCATGAAAAAATATATATTTACGAGCCCAAAATAAATGCCAAAGTATGCAAGAGCGCACAAGTTAAAATACTCCTCTCATAGCTCATGCTTATGAAAGACGAGATGCAAAGCTTACGAAGTCGATATATAATTTGCTGGAAATCTGTTATATTCGGTGGACAAGATGTCGTGTCATGTGGAGAGTAGATATGGACCTAGGTTTTGAAAATAAGTTATAATTAAATGAGGAGATGATACCTAGAGACACTTATTTTAGAGATAAACTTTAAATAAATAAAGAAAATATTATATTAATTTAATTTATTATTTTTATTTTTATTATATTTTGATTGACTAAATGGTCTTCTTTAATCACAGATTGTTTCCTGCCAACTTTTTTATTAATATTTGGCAAGATGTGCCATACACTACTTATATTAGAGATAGGCTACAACTTTATAGATAAACTCTTATTGAATAATGAGTTAGAGTATTATTTTCCAATATCTTACAGGATTGTTACTATAAGGCCTTCCAAAGTTCAACATTTTAAATATGATAATGGCTTTTCAAATTTTAAGAGTTGTACTATTTAGTGTTCATATAGAGATAGTGTGAAGTCTTAATGTTATATTTTGGAAGTCTGAGGAACACTTTTAATTTTAAAGAGAGACTGTAATTTTATAAATAGAATACAAGTAATGAAAAACAAGCTTTAATAGCTTGTTTTATTTTTTAACTTTTGTTGTATTTCTGTTTTGATTGATTGTGTTGGACATTATTTTATTGGCTGCCCAATATTTGGTGAGAAATCCCAAATTCCCTAGATTTCTCTTATTTTATAAGATCATCCTCATTAAATTCTAATTATTATTTATGCATATCTCGTACATGTGGTAGGAGTCCATATTAGAGAAAACACATTCATGTAGGAATCTTATTATTATTTTCCCATAAATAAGCCTTTAATGATAATTATGTTGCTTCTTTTATTAGAAAGGACATGTGAGAAGAAAAAGAGGGGTTCGTTGCTTGGCTTGGGGATTTAGGTTGTGGAACCTATTTTCTCTAATCTTATGAGAAGAACTAATCTATTCTATTGCAAAGTACACTTTCTACTATGTTTAAATTAATTCTATAGATTGAATCACCTACATTCAATCTCCAACTAGAGAAGGCGGACTAATTTGGAAA
The DNA here is from genome assembly GCA_033002965.1 of Piper betle. Taxonomy (NCBI): domain Eukaryota; kingdom Viridiplantae; phylum Streptophyta; class Magnoliopsida; order Piperales; family Piperaceae; genus Piper; species Piper betle. Next base: position 156,870 of record JAURVB010013260.1, on the reverse strand, counting down.
ACCCATAACTTGTGAGGAGTAACTCTCCCTCTAAAAGAGATAGGGAAATACTTGTTGGGCACTTTGGGCCTCTAAAAATAACTTTAAACAGGCTTACGGGCCTCTTAATCCAAAAGTTAGCTCAAAGGATAAAACTTTCTCATTAGTCTATATACAAGTCACCAGTCACGTCCAAACATGATGTGGGATAAACCCAACAATTCTCCTCTCCACACATCATACCACTTGAATCATTGCCCCCTCACCGCATGCTAGGTTCACATATTATAGTGAAGTTTCATGAGGCTTCAATTCGGGGCAAACAAAAGCAACACCAAAACCAAGCAAATTATCGCCCCCTCACTACATGCTAGGTCCATACGTTATAATGAAGTTTCAGGAGACTTTAATTCAGGTCAAACTGAGGCAACACTAAAATCAACCAGGCTTTAATACCACTATTGGGCCCTATGGGCCCTCAAAAGGGACTTAAAAATATGTTTCATGAGCCTCTTTTAATCTAAAAGCTAGCTCAAGGAATAAAACTTTCTCATTAGCCTATATACAAGTCATTAGTCACCTCTAATACCATTTATTAGAATTAACCAAACACATTAATCCCCATTTTAATACATAATTGATGAAAAGTACCAATCAAAATAGACACACTAATTTAACCCGAAAAGAAACACCTTCTACTATGGACAAAACCAATTTTACGTGGAAACCCTCAACTTTAGAGAAAAAACCATGGATGGCCGTATCAAATTTACTATATCACAATTTAATACAAAAAATATCCATGAGAGAACAAATTCCTCAATACCAATTTATTATAATTTTTACACAATTGGTATTAATCACAAATAAAGAGAATAAAGGAAGAATATCACTGATTAAGAACTTAGCGAAGTTACCATTGACGATAGTAAGCGAATTTTAATAAAACATTCACCTTTCTCTAATCCACACAATTTTCCCTTTTCCCCAACGTCGCCCTTTTTCTCCACACCAAAAAAGAAAAGCGTGTGTCATTGCTTTTATTCCTTTCACACGACTCAAAATGCATTTTCTAAAAACTTTGGTTTTTTCTCAAAATAGGGTTGGCATTTCATGTATTTATGGTGAGGGACAACTCAACAATACTCACCGTAAAACCTCATAGTAAAACACACTATCACAATCAATTCAGTTGTTTGTTTCCCGAAGATGTACATGTAACTACATATTTATAGATGGAAACTCCTTGGAAAAACATCCACGTTGCCCCACTTATCAAATGTGATGCACCATTGTTGACTGGTTGCCGACCATCATCACACGAGAAGGAAAATATCTTAACACGTCTTCTTTAACTCATGTAGAATGTTCTCTTTCCTATAACCTGTAGCACATCTCGCCCACCTTCTTGGGGAAAGAATTACGAGCTTGCTTTTATCATGTAGGATCATGTTCTTTTCAAACATTTTCACTAACTTGCCAACTTGGGTTTCAAAAAATGTCTCATTTTCATCTTCCATCTACACAACAATCTTTTTTCCATCATGAGTGTGATCATTACCAACCCGTTGATGTCATACTTTCTTAGAAAAACTATCAAGAGTATTTCCACTCTTGACATATTGCATTTCCCCCCTTTTGCAATGATAAATACTCCCTTAGGTAACTTTCATAAGCCTCTAACAAATTTGCAATAGACACTGTCAAATCCAAATCCACCCTGACCCAAACTTTTTTTCAGCAGAGAAAATGTTGGTTGCCTTTAGGAAGTTCCTAGTGAGAGAACTTCGAGGGCCATCCTCCTCTATCGAAAATAACATTCATGGAAGAAAGATGATTTAGCATTACTGTCTCCCCATTTTCGGTACTTGGTTGGTTTCTTTTCTTGATCCAATCTGCTGACTATGAGATGAGCACAAAGAGCAAAAAAGAACCCATTGAGAATGATGAAATGACCAACTAAATATTGACATGATTATGTGATATCTCTGTAACGCTGATAGGTTGTACATCAAATGTAAAATTAAACTCCCATGTGTGAATGCTATGCCGCTCATCAACCAAACCAGTAGCACCCAAAACACCGTCTAGAATCTTCATCATGTCAATCACAAAGTTTAGCTCATGAGACTGATTATGAATCATACCCTCATAAGAAACAACCACATTCAATCCTTTTCTGGTAGAGTTGTACGTGATGTCAACCCTCCCAATCTTCCCACTGTGTACACTAAAATTCCATCTCAAATGTGTGGTAGAAGAGAAGGAGTTGACATTGATCCCAACATGTTCATAGGGAGGATTCTATTCAAAGTTGACATGGGTATCAAATTCCCCCGCAACTATTCAAATCTCCGAGAAATACTCCAAGGTGGTAGTGTTGCCAAGGCCTTGAAAACCACCTCCAAAGTTGAAAGAGATGTGAGAGTCGGCTGGTGCAAGGAAGAAGGAGAAACCATCTTCATAGTTGGTGTCGTTGAGGGTGTCAATCATGGAGGAGAAGGTGGTGGTGAAATATGAAGGCTTGTTGGTGGAAGGATCATGCATGTGTATCTGTTTGTTGTATATGGCTCGGCCTACACGACACAAGTAATCAATTCGATGAGTTCAAGGAAGTAATCAATTCGATGAGTTCAAGGGAGTAATCAATTCGATTGAGTTCAAGGGAGCCATTGTTAAAGGTAGCATCACCTTCATAGAACATATTGTTAGTGTTTGAATAAAAGGGATGTTGAAGAACACAGAGTTGGTAGATGAGAAGGATGGAGATGACTAGAGTTTAAGATGAAGAAGATGGCCATCTTTTTGCTCTTCAATAATGGTGTTCCCTTCACATATATTTTGCTTGGAGTTGGTAAACATGGAGGTGGTGAGTGATCATAAATAAAGACTAGTGTATTATATGTCAAGACTAAAAATTGATGAAGTTACTAAATAATGTTCTAGTCAATTTAATGTAAATTGTTCACATGCATATATTTATGATTTTAGTTGACTATCATCAGATAATAATTCTTTTTAGCATAATATATAGCCAAGAAAGTTATTTATAAAGGGATGTTTGACACCAAGGTTTTAAGGGGGACAATATTCACCCAGTTCACTAATTTTTATGTTGAATACTTTTTAAAACATCCATTGAACTTTAAGGTCGAAATAATTTACCTTCAATCGTTTGATTAACTTTTGCCACCTAAATAAAAGAAGAGGGTTGGAATCAATAAAGCATCTAGCCATAAAAATTTTGTCATTTATAATTATATATATCCTAATTTAGGTCCATGTTGCCAACACCCTGCGTTGTAGGGTGTTTGTTTGCTCTATTTTGAACTAATATTTCAATAAAATAAATAATGTTTTTGTTTATGGCTCAAAACAGTATTTCTGCAAATGACTTCATCTATATTGGCATTGACAATCTAGCTTTTTGTAAACATGTTTTAAGTGTTTAAAGTATATAATATTTACCCATGTTTTTAATGTAAATTTGTACTTCCCGGGTATAAACATTATTAATTAAGTAATATTTTACTTTATTTTTTTAGATAATTAATATTTTATTAGATATGCTTAATTTTGGTGTTTCAATGCAGAAAAAGATGAATAAATTAAGTTTTAGAATTGAATAGTCATGACACTTGGCCCCACCCAATGACTACAATTTATTATGTTCAATGGAGTCGAGGGGTGGTCATTTGTATAAGTCGATTTGTGAACACCCTCTTCGAATTTTTGTATTTCCACTTTTATATAAAGGGGTGGTTATTTGTTGTTTGAGATATCACTTCTCAATTCTTGGTTTAGGAGTTTACTAGAAGAAATAGTTCTAGTTTTATAATTCTTTTCTCTTTCATAATGAAAATTATTTTCTTTTTTTATTGTTTTTTATTTTTATTATGGAGTAGTCTTATATTTCATTCTAGAGAAGAATAGAACTTAACATGATTTAATTGAATTTATTTCAAGTTCTTACTCTTTTATTCAATTGGATTGTTTAAATTATTATGTTCTTAATGCTAAGAATAGATTGATTAACTATTTTTTAGATCATGAGGTCTAATTAGATTTTAGAAGAAATTAATTAGACTAATTATTGATAATTCATCATACGATGAGTCTTTTGACTTGTTTGTGGTTGTGGTCGAGAGATACACAACACCGTATGCGATTCCAAGGTATATCTTAATACGTTATTTTGTTGATTAATCAATTATCATCGAGAGCTAAAAATTGAGGCAAAATAATAGAAGCATGAAGGAGCGGGAACCACCATGTCATATAATTATTCTAGATTGACAATCCAAGAGAATAAAAGATAAGAGGAAGATTTAATGAAGATTAAATTGATGTTAAGGGAAATTCGACTCTAGAACGAGTTTTATCATTTTAACTTCACTTTTAATTTAAAGTTATTACTTAGATTTAGTTAAGTCAATTATTTTTTGTTTTGTTCTTCATTTTATTTTCTTTAATTAAATATAGGAAATTCATCTCCCTGTGGGACGATACTTGAATTTATCATTATACTACTTGTTTCGACCGTGTATACTAGCATGATTTTGAAATTATTTGAACAACATGTCCTTAGCAAGGCTTGTAGATCAAATATTAGATTATCATGGATCTCTCGATCTGATAATGTAGTTGCTCACTCACTCGCCTTACTGGCGACCAAGTGAGTATCTCTTCTGCAACTTTATATTAATTAGGTAAGATGTCATGCCATGCGCAACCTATATGAGAAAATTTTTCATTTTATGCACAAACTCTCATTGAATAATGATATATACTCTAATAACTTAATATCTTTGATATAAACTGTAATTGACTTTAAAGATATATCCTATTTGAATGAAATTAAGCACTCTTATTAGTAGGGAGTTAGAAGTTGGGGTTAGCTAGGTTTGAACCCATGATCGTCTACTTTTAAAAGTATTTTTATCATTTTTTTAAGAAATTGATGTTAGTAAGATTTGAACCCGTGACTCTTTGCATGAAGTATTTAATTATATTTTAATTTGTTGATTCTTCTACTTTTAATCTCATTAAATTCTACTAATTCTACTGCCATAACTTCATCAAAACGTGAATACGAGCAATCCCATCGCCCACTTGAAGTACAGTGCTGATATTCACAATATTGACTTCTCTATTATATTTTTCAATACGTTTGTGGATAATATTAATAATTTCATCAGCTTGAAGGGTTTTTGTAAAACCTTCCTCGTTGGCCCAGTGTTTTACATGTGGTTTATTGTTAGCTCGATTCGAGTAGAACACGGTTGGTCCAGTTTGATCAGTCTAGTAGTAGGAGGATCCTTGTGTGTGGTTGTGGACTTGGGCATTGGGCATATCTCCGGTTGAATTTTGTTGTCAATCTCAATTGCCAAGCCAATAGTCTATGTTTTGTTTGGTTGTGTTGGTAGATTATGGCCATGTTCGTACATGTTTTGTACGCTTTGCGCTTTTTGTATCGCGATAGGCTAGAGCCATGTCTACCTCCGACTTTCTCTCTCTCTCTCTCTCTTCCTATCCCCTTTTTTTTTGTTTTCTTTCTCCAATTTTCTCCTTTTCTTCCCTTCCTCTCCCTCCTTCCTTTTATTCTTTCCATTTTCTCCTTTTCTCTTTTCTTTCCCTTTTTCTCCCTCCTTTCCTTTCTTCCTTCGTCGTTTCTCCTTCCCCCTTCTCTCTTATTCCTTCCCCTCCCTTTTCCTCCCAGTCGTCACCCATCACTCCCCCTTCTCTCTCCTCCTTCCTTCCTCCCTCTCCTCTCCTCTTCCCTCTTCCCTCCCTCCTCCTTTTCCCCTTCTTCCTTCCTCCTCTCCTTCTCATTCTCCCCTCCCTTCCCTGCTCCCTCTTCCTTCCCCATTGCTGGGCCCCCTCCCTCTTCCTTCTTCTTTTTCCTGGCTGCTGCTAATGTGGTCCGTTGCCGCTGTTTGGGCCCCCTTTTCCCTCTTTTTCCCCTTCTCTTCCCTCCCCCGTCCTCGTACATGCCTTCTCCCCCGTTCTTTTCATTTTCCACGTGTGATCATGATATTTGTATGTAGATTTATGTAATAAGGCATGTAGAGACGTAGATTATTATCATATCCCGTAGATTTAGTAATTTTCTTGTTAATTTTGTGATAAAAATGTAATTTTTATTGTTTATTGTGATTTTTGGGTGTTAAATATAATAAAATAATCATGTTAACCTAAATTTATAAAATCTACCGAGTAAATTTATTTAAAAATTGTTGGAACAATAAAAATATTAAAACTTCATTATTTTTTGGCTATGACTGGGAGATCTCATTTTGCGTGCCCATTAGATTAATTAATTAATTAGTTAAAATATTAATATTTTAACTTGTAGTTGATTGTGAAATAATCTTGATGATGAATAATGAATTTAATTATCTTATTTAATTAAACAATATAATATTATTTTAATGATAATAATAATCTTTAACTCATGAGCATGGGTTGGGTATGGGGCAAGATCTTCCAAATTCTCTAAATTAAAGTTACTACGACAAATTTATTATCGGGCTTAAGTTTAAGTAATTGATTTGAATTCATAAATTACTTTTCATAATTTTGACATGATTTTATTCTTGATTAGTGTATTAGATATCTCAATTAAATTGCCTTCAGTCTTATGGTATTTGGATATCTCTTGTTAGATTTAAGTTTGCGGGTTGAATCCCAGAAATAAATTATTAGAATATCGTGCAGTTTTTGGAAGCTCAACACGTGAATGTGATGCAATTGATGTGAGTGTGTTTAATTTCTTGTTTCGCATGTCATGTTATTTGCTGCATTTATTATTGTTTGCATGTCATTGCATGCATGCATCATTTAGAGTTTGAGTAGTGGTCTACATTTGCTAGGTTGTGTGGAGTTGAGCTCGCCAAGGTAAAACCTATAACTTGAGTTAGGGTTTTATATTTAGAACTGTTATTTTTAATAGAGTCGATTTTAGAACACGTGTGCTAAGCTAGGGCAGGCCGCGTGTATGAGCCATAAAAGTCATGTGTACCCAAGTATATGATAATAACGTTATGAATGTGAGAGCATGCTAGTTTACTTATTTTAGTATGAGACCGTAGAATTAGATTTAGGTCGTTTACTGTATTATGAGATGTTATTTATTCATTTTGGGTGGGTTAATAGGTTTAGAGCATGTTTTTCAAGTTAGAACTTGATTATTTTATTTTATGATATTTTACTGTATTTTATTTTATATTTTTTGGATTTATTTCATAGTATTGACACGAGTAAAAAACGAGTCAAGTTTTTAATACGAAATTACCACCTAAGCTTTTTGTTCTTCTTTCCAAACCTTTTTTTATCCCCCCATTCTTCTCCCTCTATTTAGTAGCGCCACCCACTAGCTAATGACCTCGCCGCCGGCTGCACCACTGCCAGCCAGCGAGCACCACTAGCCAGTGATGTTGCTGCCTCGCTCCCACTCAATTCATTCCTCCTCTCCCTACCTCTTCCCCCGCCCCCCGCCCCCGCCCCCACTTGAACATTAAATTGTGCAAAGGTGTTGTTGATCATAATTGATTACAAATGCTATGATTAAAGTATAATTTAAAACCTAGATTTCCTTTATTAGGGTAATATGTGAATTAGTCATTAATATGAATATTGAGTTGAACACAACAAGTTACATATAAAATTGGAGTATGGATAAAATCATAGATTATGTTATTATGAATCAGAATGATGAAATTATGAATTTATGATCTAGATTGATGTTACCCAGTAAGTTAATAGATTGTAATTAGAACGTACAATAATGGTGAATTAGGGTTAGACATTGCAATGTGAAATGAATAATTTATCATAACTGACTCAATAGGGATTGAATGCCCTAGTTAAGGATTTTTGTCATGATGTGTTGATGGAATTGGACATGAGCATAAATCGGGAATTGAATATGAATTGAGAATTCATGAATAAGTTAGTAGTTATCGAGCATGAATTGAGAATTAATGAATCACTTAGTAGTTATCGAGGAATTATCAGATTATATAGCAACAATAATTATTTCATAATTTCAACAGTCTTCTGATGTGTCTTCTATTCAACAGTTTGTGATTGCATATGTTTAGTTGTGGTCCTTGTTTGACTGAATGTGATTTTATATAGTTCTTCATCGCATTCATCCATCACATGATTAGAATGGACGTTTGTATTTAGTTTTGATATATAGGTTCGGAGTAGGAGCTTGCCTCCTATGCACAAGAACACGCTCGGAGCTTCTGCTTAGCCTGTTTATGACTCGCCCTTGATTTATTACTCTATTCTATCGTGATTTTTTTATTGATTGTAGGATAAGTTATGTGGTGTTTTATCGGATCTCACTTAACTTGGGCCATTTAGTAGAATAGTTTTCGGGATTAACAACCCTCGAGGATGAGATCCCTCGAGTAAGATTTCGAAAACAAGATCCACCACAAGTTGCCTTTCGGGCCTATCATATAAATCCCTTCCTAGGCATATATATATATAATTTTATCGTATTTTCAGTGAGGCGAGAGATGGTAAAACTGACTTGCATATATAATGAGCAGGTGTACGTGACAGTCAAAGTGGGCTTTGGATTAGTAAGTGAGCTGTTCTATTCCCGAGGGACCCCGATAACTCTGCGTTTGAGTTCCTCACACCCAGAAAATGTGGAGGTTTATGGGTATTGTTAAGTACAGTGCACGTCCGAACTTGTGATTCAAACGGTACCAAAGGTGATTGCCTGCGAGTACTTGGCCTTCATGCTTAAGGCCAGGAGAATTATAGAGGAAAGGAGAGGGCTTAGGATATACTTGTAGTCCCGATGGACCAAGAAAATATAATGAGAAAATGCACAGAGAAGCACCAGAAGAGTCAGTTTGGGATGCTACCAGGTGTGCAGCTTGGTGGCTCCTCAGTAGGTGCCCTTCAGAGAGTTCTGGTGGAGTATACGAATGTTTTTTTCATGTGAGAGTTAGCTTTCATAGCCAGTTTGATATTAGTTATATTTTGGAGCAGTAACACTCATTATTGATGTGTTTTTATAATTATATATAAGTGATGATCATGAGTAGGATGCGCTAGTTTGGATGGAGGAGCAGTGAAGTCTCTTGCGCACACATCTCAGATGATAGAGTGGTTAATATTTTTGTTATGATTTCGTTATATTGAGAATGATGTAATACAATGTAATACATGATGATTTGCTGTGATATGATATTTACTTTACTAGAAAATGTCTAATGATGACATGTGAATATAAATGTTTTAGTAAATATTTTTAGACATTGAATATGTCAACAAGTGGGTCAAGACCTAGAATTTGATGTGAAATGTGAATAGAATAATGCATAGGTGGGTCGAGACTCAAGGTTCAAAATGATAATACAATAGATTAGAATGTTGTGTGAACGAAAATGTTTGATATATATATATATATATATATATACATACATACATACATACATACATACATACATGTTGATTTGACAGGGCAACCTCTAATTGCACTTTTAGAGGAGACTCTATCAGTTTTAATTGAGGAATTTTTATTGATTTTATTAGAATTATTTTGGTAGGGGAATTATTTGACATGTCATTCATATAGTAGCATGTTAGGGTTCTATGCATTCATCTATGCATAGTGATTAGTATCTTCATCTCAAGACACTAATAGTAGTTCCTCATGAGTTAGGTTCAGGTTAGCCGACCTAATCAGGACTAGTGACATTCCAGTTCAGTTTGCAATCGTGAACTGGATTTCAGGTGTTATATAAGACATGATCTTGCCTCACAGGTCTCTTAGGACTCCTCTTTGCTTGATTTGTTGCTTGGCTCTATCATAGTTTTGATTGAGATCGTAAAATAAAGTTAGTGACATTTTATTGGATTCCACTATTTATGGGCCATCTTAATGAGTTTTTCAAATTAATAAAACTTCAACGTTGAGATCCCTTCATCTGAATTTTGAAAACAAGAGATCTAGATCAAAAGTCGCTTTACAACCCTTCCTAGGCCTTATACGTATGGTATGATTTTTTAATTTTCTATGCACACGTGACATATGGAAGCGTGGCACCCATTGAGGGGCCTGGTCGGTACCTACTTGTAGTGCTCAATTTGGCGGTTAATATATATATATATATAAAAGCTTTATTACCTGCTAGTAATGAACCAAAGCTCTGATGCCACTTGTTGGGAAATAGACGCTCTAGCGGAAACAACCTAGAAAATATTTCCCTTAAAAGATGAGATGAAAAAAATATAAGATGAAATAAGAGACACCAAAATAATAATAGATGGAAACTTTCCTCCAAATTAGAGAAAAGAAAACCAACCTACTCGATCAACTTTGATTAAGAAAATCTCTTACAATCAAGTTTCAAATAAAATTTGAGAAAACTCTCCTAATACAAATTAGACCAATAACAAGATATGAAAGATACGACTCTTGAGAAATATAATACATGACAAATTGAGAAAATAACATACACCTCAAAAGAAAATTAGGTCAACCTCACACCCTGGATTACAACCCCCACTTCAAACTGAGATGATGAAAAACTTCTCCAAACTCTACCTTTATGAGCCAAATGTGCTAAAAAATTGTCAAGAGAATGTTCTGTTTAACATCAGTAGAATTCTACTTTATATAGAAGAATATGAGTAGAATTCTACAAGTCACCTCATTAAATTTCTATAGAAAAGGATGAAATCACGTATTGGTATATGAAATACCAACCATTAGTGTGATAAACGAAAAACTAAAAACTTATAATTAAGTTTCTCTGGGCAAATGGATGAGGGAAACTCAACAAATTCTCACCTTTATGAATCCATGAGATAACTAGACATAAGTGGTAGCAAAATTCTCCATACTAGCTCCACTTCATCAAAATTAATATTTTCCTTTGTCACCATCTTGGTTAACATATCTGAGATGTTCTTATCAGTGTGAACCTTGTTCAACTCTAACAACTTTTTCTTCAACACATCTCTTACCCAATGATACCGAACATCTATGTGTTTACACTTTGATTTAAAACTAGAGTTTTTACTCAAATGTATAGCACTTTGACTATCACAAAGTACCTCATACTTATCTTGACTTACCACAATTTCATTCAGAAATCTTTTCAACCATAGAATCTCTTTGCAAGATTCTGTAACTACAATGAATTCAGCTTGAGTTGTGGATAGAGCAACACACTTTTGCAATTTGGACTGCCAAGAAACAGCACCACTTCCAAAAGTAACAACCCAGAAGTAGACTTCCTAGAGTCAGGATCACCAGCCATACCTGCATCAGTATAACATGATAATATAGGCTTACCTCTCAGAAAGCATAAACCTAGCTTAGAAGTACCTCTCAAATATCTCAATATCCACTTAACTGCTCGCTAATGCTCTCTACCAGGATTAGACAAATATCTGCTTACTACCTCGATAGCATACGCTATGTCTGGTCTAGTACAAACCATCGCATACATAAGACTCCCCTCAGTAGAAGCATAAGGGACCTTCTTCATTTCATATACTTCTGCTTCATTTAGGTCACCCTTCCTCAATTTGAATTGAGCACCTAGTGGAACAGCAACCAGCTTGTCTTCCTTCATGTTGAACCGCTCAAGAATCTTCTCAATGTATTTCTCTTAGGATAAAAAAATCTTCTTAGCTTTTCTATCCCGCCAGATGAACATGCCAAGAATTTGCCTAGTTGGACCCAAACCCATCATAGCAAAGGATTTGCCTAAACTTTTCTTCAAATATGCAATTCTTGATTTATCCTGTCCAAGAATCAACATATCATTAAAATAAAGAAGCAAAAATGATAAAGTTATTCTTCCCAAATTTCTTGATAAATACACAATGGTCTAAAACAGTTTTGTTGTAGCCATGATTGGTTAAAAGAATCAAACTTCTTGTACCACTGTCTAGGTGCTTGCTTGAGGCCATACAAGCTCTTCTTCAATCTGCACACCTTTTGTTTCTTTTCCTTATCTACAAACCCCTCAGGTTGTTCCATATAGATTGATTCACCAAGATCACTATGGAGAAATGCACTATTCACATCTAATTGTTCAACCTCGAAATCCATACTTGCAGCCAAACCTAGCACACAACGGATTGAAGACATTTTTATAACAAGTGAGAAGATTTTGTCAAGTCAATTCCTTTTTCTACTTAAAATCTTTCACCAGAAGTCTTGCCTTGCACCTTGGTTGTGAGTTACCTTCTTCATGCTGAAGCCGATAAACCCATATGTTCTTCAAGGCCTTTCTCTTAAGCCAATAAACCCATATGTTCTTCAAGGCCTTTCTACCCTTAGGAAGATTCCAAGCTTATACGTCTTGTTCTCATGCAATGACTTTAGTTCCTCCCGCATAACACTTACCAATTTTTCTTCCTCCTTGTGACTAAGAGCTTCATTGAAGTCTTCAAGATCACCACTTTTTGTGAGAGTCACATAAGTAGACTTTGGATACTTTGTGGATGGCTTAACAACTCTACCAGATCTTGTTATAGTAGCATCAGCCGCCTCTTGATCAACAACTTGATCACTATTGTAACACCCCGTTTCGGCTCACCCGTGAACCGACCCGGAAATGTCACCGGCGACCGAACCGTTCGCTAATCTACTGGGTTCGGTTAAGCCGACCCGGATCTGCCCTCGGTGTCTCAAGATGGAGATGCAAACATGAAATGCATGGATGGGATGCGTGGGTTCTAACGTAGTCCTACATGCATGCTATGATGTACAAGCAAAGACAAGACAAAATAATAAATGAAAAACCAAAAGAAAATATATACTATTTTATAAAAAATATGGTAACACATACTAATCTACCATGACATTCAACCATTATCTCATTCATTTTTACCTGAGCCGAGTCTGTACTCCAAGGCTCCCTACTCATTCATATTTATCAGTTCGTTTCATAACAAGTAATTCACTCAAGCAAACACATCAAAATTATCGTTTACATAACAATAACACACCATCATTATACGTTACACGCGGCAGGTACATGTGTGCGCGGTTCCGTGCTGCTCCTCCGCAGTCCCGACAGCTTTCATCGCTTCGCATTTCTCACCTACATATATATAGAAAAACCGTCAGTAACGAGTGTTACCGGCCCGGAAAATAACTAATATCAAACTGGCACAGGAGAGCAAACTCTCCTGTTGAATGAAAACCATATACTTCCTCAAGAACTCTCATCAGGGCACATACGGGAGCCGTCGCCCTCGGGTCGACAGCGTCCCCCTATCTTTCACATTCTCATGCCTCGGCCATTTCTCTATTGCTTCTCGCGTCAAATCTCGTTCCTTTCCGCCCTCTGCACCTTCCATATTACTCCTGGCCTTGAGCACGAAGGCCGAGTACTCTCAGGCAGTCGCCTTCAGTACCCTTTGAAACCACAAGTCTAGACATGCGCTGCAATGCAGTACCCGTGAACCTCCACACTTCTCCGGGTTTGAGGAACTCAAAGGTGGAGTTGTCAGGATCCCTCGGGAATGAAACGGCCCGCACACCATTCCAGAGCCCACTGTCGACACACACGTGCCCGCTCGCGTAGCACGGTAGTCGGATTTCCCTCATTCAGTCTCTCACAAAAACACGAAAACTATACATATATATAGGTCTGGGTTGGGATTTATACAATAGGCCCGAAGGCAACGTGAGCTGGATCTGAAGTTCGAAAACAAACTCGAGGGATCTCATCCTCGAGGGTTATTAATCCGGAAAATCGTTGGCTAAATGGCCCGAGTTAAGTGGGATTCGATAAAACGCCACTTAACTCGTCCTGCACATAATAAATCAAATACACAAGAGAGTAGCGTAAATCAGAGAACGAGTCCTAAACGGACCTGGTAGAAGCTCCAAACGGGTCCACGCGCCTAGGCGGCGAGCTCCTACACCGTACCTACACAATCAAGCTAAAAACTAACGCCCGCATGATGAATCACATATCCTATAGCATACACACACAATCAACACAATCACACGTCAATCAACACACATCAACCTATATCAATTCTAGCGAGTCTACTTAAGCTAGTTTGATTAGATCATGATTATTACTTAATAACCCTAATTAGTTTCATAACTTCTATTTTTAACACCACACAATCAAACAAATTTCATATTTTTATCCTTAATCAAATCTACATTTATATATATTATTATAACACACAATTCACCAATCCTAGCATGCAATTCTAATAATCAAAACTTTCAAATAATTAAATTAAAATAAATTATACCTCGCGTCGTCGAAAATCGGCGACGGCTAGGGTTTCCGTTTCGTGGCTCGAAACTCGAATTCGGCACCTAGCGGCGTCCGAAGTCCGATCAGATTGGACCGGGTGCGTTCGGCGGATGATCCGGCGAATTTCCCACAAATCCAATTTCCGGCGGTTCCGGCGGTTTTCCGGCGAGTGTCGGCGGTTTTCCGGCGGATTCCGACGGTTTTCCGGCGATGATTTGGGACGGGGCAATCAGGGGGTCTATCGGCACCAGCTCGACGAGCTCGGTCCAATGGTGGTGTCAAACAGGGTAGCCGAGGCGGCGATGGCCGTCGACGGCGGCGTCGAAAATGGGCGGCGGTGGCGGCGTTCTCCGATCGAGGCTCCGGCCGGCCTCGACGGTGGTCGGGACGATGGGGGAAACGTCGGCGACGTCGAGGGGGTGGTCGTCGGGGTCACAGCGGCGGCGGCGCGGCCCGGACGGCGGCGAAATCAGTGGGCGGAGCGTCGCGGCTTGTGGGGCGATTCCGGCGTCGTGGCGGCGCGACGGTGGCCGGGGTTGGTCGGGGCGGCACGGCGACGACACGGCGGGGCGGGGCGGCGTTGATCGGCGGCCAGGCGGCGTCGGCAGTGGCGGCGGCGCGCGAACAGGGGCGGCGGCGGCGGCTAGGGTTTTGGATGTGGGGGAGAAAAGGTCGGGAGGAAGAAGAAGTGCGTGCGATGGCATTTTCGTAAATAAGTATTGACTCGATTCCTACTCGAGTCAAAATAATAACTAGTTCGTAATAAATTCTAAAAAAATCTAGAAAAATATGGAAAAATCACATAAAATAAAACAAACACAACAACATCCAAATGACATGCTCTATAACTAATAACCCACCCGAATATAATCCAACGCGTCCTAATTCGTCATTCGGCCCTAAAACTATTTCTACGATCAAACATATAAAAAGAAAAAATACTGCATACTTTCATATATTCAGATAACTCGTATCTCACCATCTTCTCGACGTTATCATCATATATTCAGGTACACCTGACTCTCATCGCTCATAACTCACGGCTGGTCTCGACTCAGCACGCGATTCATGAAACCGACTCGACTCGAACCAACGATCGAACCGACTGGTTCGGTAACGTAAAACCCTGACTCGAATCACGGGTTTTACAACTATCATGTACATGTTCATCAGGAACTGTATCATTAGTAATATTATTCTCCTCACCTTCACTGTCATGAGGCAAGGAAATAAGAATGTCATCTATATCTTCTTCATTAATCTATTTAGCAATATCTTGAACAATATCCTTTACAATCGTTGGAGGAATAGATGAAGTTTTAACCTTCACAACATAATCCTGTTGTTTCATTCCCAAAGTCCTCTAGAAATTTATTCTCTCGAAACACCACATCCCGGCTTCGAACAATCTTTTTCTCATTAGGATCCCAAAGTCTGAAACCAAACTCTTCATCCCCATAACCCAAAAATATGCATTCAAATGTCCTAGCATCAAGCTTAGACCTTAGTTCCTTTGACACATGTACAAAGGCTTTACAACCAAACACCCTTAAATGAGTGTATTTTACCTTCTTACCAGTCCAAAATTTTTCTAGAACATCTCCACCTAAACCAAGTGTTAGAGATCCGGTAATTAAATAACAAGCAGTACAAACAGCTTTGCCCTAAAAACCTTTAGGTAATTTTGCTGTAGAAAGCACACACCTAACCTTTTCTTGAATTGTTTTGTTCATCTTCTCAGCCACTCCATTCAATTGTGGGGTATAGGGAACAATCTTCTAATGTCGAATGCCATGTTTGTCCAAATCAGCTATGAGAGTAGTAGAGGTAACTTTAGCCTCCCTGTGAACCAGACTAGATGTAGTCCTATAAAGACCACCACACTTCTTCCCTTTAGCAACCACTAGAGATCCTTTCACCAATTTCCATAAGCCACATGAAAATGTGAAACATAGCCCTAATCATCTAACACATCTGTTGACATCAAATTCAATCTTAAATCAGGACTATGATGTACATTTTTCAAAACAAGTTTGCAATTAGAATCGGTCACAATATGCATATCACCATGACTAATAATTTTAGAAGTCCTATTGTTGCCCATCTTCACTACACTTAGATTAGCTGTCACATAGGTGTTGAAGAAATCTCTACATGAGGTAGCATGAAATGATGCGCTAGAATCAATCACCCAACTAGTATCATCATTAGTTGCCAAGTAGTCATTTCCATCATCACGTATGATTTGTATATCTTTTGTTGTAACATTGGTAGCCGTATCATCTTCACTCTTATTGCCAAACACCTTACCATTCCTTAGATCTTCTTGTATTTGTTAGAGTTTTGCATCTTATGGCCGGCTTTATCACAATAAAAGCACTTGAAGGTCTTGTTTCTGGATTTAAATGTTCCACTACTCTTATTTCTTCCGCTTGGATTCCTACTCTTTGATCTTCCCCAACAACTAAATTCAAAAACCAAAGTTTGAGATGAATTAGAGAAGGTTACCTATTGTGTTTTCCTTCTCACTTCTTCACTCAAAAGACGACTTGAAATCATATCAAAAGTCAGCTGCTTGTTAGAATTATTCAAAGAAATAACAAAAGGTTCCCAAGACTCCAGTAAAGTATTCAATAATAGACAAGCTTGTCAAGTATCATCAAGAGGCAGTATCATCAAGAGCCATATTCAAACTAGAAAATTGAGTTAATATACCTTTCATCTCATTGATGTAGTCAATGACTTCTGTCCCATCCTTATACAGAAGATTCATCAACCTTCTGACTAGCAGATTCCGATTCTTTAGAGTGTCTCTCTCATACATATACAATAGCTTATCCCAAAGCTCCTTGGTAGTCTTTGTTCCTGTCACATGGTTATATACATGTTAATTTTAACCATTGTCTAATCAAAGCCATGTATTTTCTGTCCATCTTGATCTATTCATCTGTGACACTCGACTTAGCCTTATTAGTAGGTGGAGGAGAGGAATTGAAGGAGCCTTCCCTTTATCAATCACAACCAGAGTAGCACTCAATGGTGAACTAGAACTCAATGACTCAGGAAAACCAAGAATTGGATCATATAAATCCTTAGTGAATAAATAACCAACCATACAACCCTTCAAGTAATGCCAATTAGACTTACCTTAAGGGTGACCATCTTAAAATATTTCTCATCTTTCATCCTGACACAAAAGATTAATACGCAAAACTAACACAAACAAAAAAAAAGAAAAAAGAAAAGAAAAGAAAAAACCAAAGCTCTGATGCCACTTGTTGGGAAATAGACGTTCTAGAGGAAACAACCTCGAAAATATTTCCCCTCAAAATGAATTGAAAAACAAATATAAGATGAAATAAGAGACACCAAAATAAAAATGAATGGAAACTTTCCTCTAAATTAGAGAAAAGAAAACCAACCTACTCGATCAACTTTGATTAAGAAAATCTCTTACAATCAAGTATCGAATAAAATTTTAGAAAACTCTCCTAATACAAATCAGACCAATAACAATATCTGAAAAATACAACTCTTAAGAAATACAATATATGAGAAATTGAAAAAATAATGTACACCTCAAAAGAAAAATGAATCAACCTCACACCCTAGATTATGACCCCATGACCCCCCTCACATCATGGATTATGGTTCCCACTTTAAGTTGAGATAATGAAAAACTTTTCCAAACTCTCCCTTTATGAGCCAAATGTGCTAAAAAATTGTCAACATAATTCTACTTTATATAGAAAAATATGAGTAAAATTCTATAAGTCACCTCATTCAACTTCTATAGAAAAGAATAAAATCACACATACGTATATAAAATGCCAACCATTAAGGTGATAAACGAAAAGTCAAAAACTGACAAATGGATTTTCTAATGTGAATGGATAAGAGAAACTCAACAGTCTTACATGAATGAATTTTAAAGAGAGAACCAAAACAAACAAAAAAAAGAAAAAAGAAAAAAACATTTGATGGTGAAAGATAAACTATCATTTCTAAAATTATTAACAATTTCTTCCATTGCAAAATGCTACAAAAAAACCAAGAAACATACCAACTGCTAATTAAAAAAACCTTACATAGGCGCATGGTCACTACTAATAAAAAATAAAATAAAATCTTATCTACCAAAAAAGAACAAGAAAAGTCGCTTG
The DNA here is from genome assembly GCA_033002965.1 of Piper betle. Classification (NCBI taxonomy): domain Eukaryota; kingdom Viridiplantae; phylum Streptophyta; class Magnoliopsida; order Piperales; family Piperaceae; genus Piper; species Piper betle. The sequence continues at coordinate 138,458 of JAURVB010013260.1, read as the reverse complement.
CAAGCCCAATAAAAAATTCCATATTTTTTATTTTAAAAGTAGATTTTAATTTTTTTTCAAAAATTTAATAAATATTTATAAATGAAAGTGCATGCTGTAATAATATGAAAGTGCATGCTGTAATAATTATTTTAAATAAAAATGTGCATGATAATATCAATTTTATATGTATAATTATATCAATTTGAGATATTTAAAAATAAAATTTAGTATATATGGATAAATATAAATGAAAGTCTACGTTTGATCTAACCCACTATCTAATATGAAATTAGATTGGTTCTGATATCATCTGTAATGACTAGACTCAAATTCAAACTAATAAATGAAGTCTTCTCTTGAAAATATTTAATTCAACTTAAAAATATATATCCCATCCTAATTAAAAAATTAGTTTTTACCCCCAATAATGGAAGTGTGACTAATATGTACAATATCCCATTTGTCATAAAACCTCAGAATTGACGTCAAGCTAATTGTAAGACATATGGTGATAACATGCAAGCAAGCATAAATAATATTAAAATTTTCATGGTTGCCTTATATAATTAGATGACAGCTAGACCGCTTCTATGCGGTTGGGTATTGCAGTCACTCTTCAATATAATTAGATTTTACAGCCGAACTTGATAACTTGCCTGTATAGGTGATTTACATTCTGTAGGAAAATTCCTCAAGTTTAGGGGACATAATATTGAGGATAATGGTATTGCTTAAATCAAGGGACAACGCAACCGATAGACATGGTTTCCGACCTAGCGATTAGATTCCTCTAAAACATAAAATATCAAAATATTTGTATATCCAAAAGTGGAGCATGATGGCTAAGGTATTTATATATCCAAAAGTGGCTAACTAAATTGAATATTTATAAGCACAACCTGTTGGATTTTACTCTACTAGATATTGACTTTGGAATTAATTTTGTGAGATCTAACAACTAGGATTCAATTCATTCATAAATTGGATTAGGGGTGTTACATGCATATTCATTGCATAATAAGAGAGTACCATGGAGGATAATTCAGCAAATAGTCTATTACAATCAGTGCAAAATATTTATTATCTCAAAAAGTGTAGTTGCAACTTGAGCACTGGGATAGTTTACTCTCATTGTTGCCTAATTTATTTATCATATAAGTGTTCGTCCAAATTTTTCACCGCACCCCTCGGCTCAATCATGATGGTTAACCCAGCCAGTCGTGGTTGAACCCGTGGTTATGCCTAATTTAATAGAAATAAGATACGTGAGATTTATTCGGAAGGAGGGAAAGGGGTGGAAGCCGGAACACCAAGCACCAAGGGGTGGAAGCCGGAACACCAAGCACCAAGGGGTGCATGTGTTGGCGTGCAGCACTTCAGCCGGGTGTCTATATAAGGAGATGTTATCCTTGTGTAGAGGAGGAGAAAAACAAAATCAGATCAAAAGTGATCAAGTGTGGGTGAGTGCCTCCCTGCGTGGAGATGTGAGGTAGTGTCGGGTAAGAGGGATTGCCGGTGTGTGGCTGCAACCAGCCTTGGTCGGGGCCAAGTGCTGGGCACACCCGGTAAGCTGTCGGTGCAGCGTTGTCCACCTGTGACCGAACCATCCAGTTCTATTCCAGCAGCCTCGAGCCTGCGTGCCGAGTGCTGGGGAAGTCCTGTCGAGTGTGTGTGTCGAAATGGCCATCCCACCGAGTGCATAAGAATTGTCTAAGTGTTATTGGATACTTGTGACTCTTTAGTCTCATCCTGCTGTCTCTTTGCGCGGCAAGGGCGCCTCGGTCCCACCGAACCCTTCCAACCCAGCGCGGGAACACTCTAACCCGCACCAGCGGATGAACCCGCGCCCGAACATAAATTGGCGACTCCACTGGGGACCGTCAAGAGGTAGCAGTGCAGCTTGAAGAGATAGTGTGGATAAAAGAAAATGGCCCCCGAGACAAGGCATATGGCTAGACAAAGAGGTGCTAGTGAAGGAGAACCTTCTAACGCACCCACAAACCAACCTGAAGTGCAAATACCATCCATCACCAGCATGGGCGAGCCAGTCGCCTTGCAAAATGAAGACCCGAACTCGAACGAACAACTTCGAGAACGGGTTAGACAACTTGAATCGGCACTTGACAATGCACTCGCCTTAAATAGGCGAGCATCCGTCGCAATGGGAAGTGCATCGAGAAGAGAAGATGCCGACCTAGCAAACCGGCGAAGTCCAGACGAAGTGGACCAGCCTGCTAACCCACCGATGACAAGTAGTCTTACGGCACTATTGGAAAGGCCTTTGGCAACCGCTCCAACAAGTGTGGATTTGTCAAATACCCCTCAGGTAGATAATATGTTTTCCAATGTCTCGGGATTTATGTCTCAAGCCTCACCCTTGATAATTTCGTCGTCCGAACCAAGTTGGACGCAACACTACCCAATTATACCCCCAAGTAGGACTGAAATTAGTCCACTACCACAGTCATCATGGTTCCCACAACCACCCCACTACCCACCACCATACCCGTACCCATGGTATAGCCCTGCTATCCCTCAATCATCAGTTTCTATGGCATTTCCACCGCCAATCACCACTGCGGTGTCCGCCTCAACGGCGACGCCCTTGATGTCAATGTTTCAGCCAACAATTCCAGCCACAGTAGCTCCGCTACCAGTTAATTATCCTCCACAAGTCTATCCTGCAACAGTTCCTGTAGCACCAGTCGCACCAGTTGTGCCGATTCAGGATTCTCGATTTGATGAGTTAAAAGCCGCGATGGATGCACAAGCCGCATTAATCGCCGCATTGATAGCTCAAAAGGACAAAGAACCTAGTAAAGTTGTAAAGCGTCTTCGTCCTTTAGCCGATGAAGTTTACACGGAAATTTTGCCGGAAAAATACAAGCGCCCAACTTTTACGAAGTTCGATGGAGACGGCAATCCGGGAGATCATGTCACAATTTTTGAAATTGAGTGTGGAACAATTGTGGCAAATGAAAAATTAAAGTTACAACAATTCCCGGCATCACTTAGCGGTAATGCCTTGAGATGGTTCAATAACCGCCCCTCTGGATCAATCAATTCATGGGATGAATTTGTTGAGCAGTTTACAGAACACTTTCAATCCATGGAAATTCCAGTGACAATAGAACACTTAAGACAGTGTCGAAGGGAATCGGGTGAAGAATTTGCTACATATGTGAAAAGATTTAGAAGTCTGTCATCTCAGATGAAAGAGACCCCTGACATTAAGGAGCTTGTGAAGATTTGTGCAATGAACGCCGGATCAGCTGCATGGTTCTTAAGTGGTGCACAATGCAACACTTTTGAACAATTGTTTGAAAGGATGTTGATTTTTGAAGAACTTGGAAGGGTTTCTGCTTCTCTGAAAAATGCTAAGGCATCAACCAATGTTGTCACTGAACTTGGAGAACAAAGTCGGGAGAAACAACTAGAAAAGCCAAGGAACAACAATGAAGGGCAAAAGGTTGTGCCTCAACAACGGCGTGAATGGAGAAATATGGAAGATTACACCTTCAACACTAGAGATACTGAGAGATGGTTTGACGTGTTGAAGAGCAAAGGAAAGATCACTCCATGGATACCGAAAAATCTACCTAAGGCTAGAAGATGAAAAGAAGGAAAATTTTTGTCGATTTCATCAAATGCTTGGCCATCCAACGGTGCTATGTCGAGATGTGATGGAAAAGATCCAAGAGTTGCTGGACAAAGGAGATATAAAGTATAAAGCTGCTAATGCTAATGTGATGACAGTAAGCCACTTATCCTTACCAATGAAGTCTCATAAAGGAAAAGAGAAACAAGGAGAGGAAATGGATGTCCCGATGGCTAATGTTGAAGACACAAAGGTGTCGCCTGCTTCCACTATAGAAGATAAAGGATGTTCTACACCTCTATCGATCCAAAAGTTTGAAGTCCAAGCTAATCAAGGAAAAAGACTTTTCGAAAAAGATGAGCTTGATAAAGAAAAGATGGAAGATCAGCTTGCTGTCAGAACAACTTCAACACAAAAGGAAGTCAAGTCAAAGATCTCAAAAACAAGACTTCGCTTGATGTGCAGCTTTGGCGGAAAGATAGTAATCCAGGGAAGGAAGCAACACTACTTTGGAGGAGACACACGACTGGTTGTACTGGAGCATGATTGTTCTTATTCAAGTCTTGTCGCCCAAATCAGGGGTACATGTTCTACCAGCATCCCTTTGGTGATTAAGTGTCAGCTACCCGGTGAAAGCTTCAATTACCTTATCACAATCGCCAATGATGAAGACTTGGTAAATGTAATCAAAGAACAAGAGGAGTTCAACACAAGTCATGAATCAACATCTCGTCTCCACTTCTTCGTGTCACCAAAGATGTCAAGATCGCAATCCAACCAGACATGGGACAAGAAGTTGGGGGCTTCAATCAAAATCACTGCTGCTAGAAGGTTTAAAAGAGAAGCAGCCAACAACTCAACAAATAGTAGGAGGCATCATAAAAGATCAAGGTCACCTCCATACTATGGGCAGAAGAAGTTTGATGCCCTAAGGAAAAATCCACAAAAAGAAATTTGGATTTGGAGGCCACGAGTGTCGAGTGAGAGAGTCACTCCTCAAGATCAAAATGATGGTCAATGGCCACACTATAACCCACGAGGAGTCACCTTAGGCTAAATTATGAAAAAAAAAAGAATAAAAGAATGAAAAATGAATAAAAATGTTTTGCCGATTCTTCTTTCTCAGATTGCGAAAAATCGGCAAGGGGGCTGATGTTCGTCCAAATTTTTCACCGCACCCCTCGGCTCAATCATGATGGTTAACCCAGCCAGTCGTGGTTGAACCCGTGGTTATGCCTAATTTAATAGAAATAAGATACGTGAGATTTATTCGGAAGGAGGGAAAGGGGTGGAAGCCGGAACACCAAGCACCAAGGGGTGGAAGCCGGAACACCAAGCACCAAGGGGTGCATGTGTTGGCGTGCAGCACTTCAGCCGGGTGTCTATATAAGGAGATGTTATCCTTGTGTAGAGGGGGAGAAAAACAAAATCAGATCAAAAGTGATCAAGTGTGGGTGAGTGCCTCCCTGCGTGGAGATGTGAGGTAGTGTCGGGTAAGGGGGATTGCCGGTGTGTGGCTGCAACCAGCCTTGGTCGGGGCCAAGTGCTGGGCACACCCGGTAAGCTGTCGGTGCAGCGTTGTCCACCTGTGACCGAACCATCCAGTTCTATTCCAGCAGCCTCGAGCCTGCGTGCCGAGTGCTGGGGAAGTCCTGTCGAGTGTGTGTGTCGAAATGGCCATCCCACCGAGTGCATAAGAATTGTCTAAGTGTTATTGGATACTTGTGACTCTTTAGTCTCATCCCGCTGTCTCTTTGCGCGGCAAGGGCGCCTCGGTCCCACCGAACCCTTCCAACCCGACGCGGGAACACTCTAACCCGCACCAGCGGATGAACCCGCGCCCAAACAATAAGCTTATAAAATTCCTCAACTATCTCAAGATTACTCGAATTTTCTAATAATTTAGTTTATTGATGCTTTCAAACCTAAAGGACAAACTCCCAATTTGTTGTAACAATCCAGCCTAAATATAGAATGACGAGCCTAAGTCATCTTTTTAAAATAATTAACTCAATTTAAAGATCTATTGTATTGACTTACACTAATTTCGAGATATCATAATCTACTTACCTTATAAAATTTCGTCTTTTGAATTCTTACCGTTGGCCTGTGGCCAGCATCTTAGTTGGTATGTATTTGATCATTGGCTTATGGGTAACGGCCTAGACCACATCTAACCTAAGCCACCATCTAATATATAATCAGTTTGACTTTAATACCATTTGCAACGACTTGACTCAGTTATAAATTAATATATCTAAATCAACTCTTCAAAATATTTACCCCAAATTGAAGATTTATAACCAATCTCACTCATCGATTGGATCTTACCATAAATAAGTATCAATGTGAGACTAGTTTAAAAGATATTGCATATATATCCACCTACCTTAATAGAGTTTTTCCTTGAAATTTCTACTTTTAGCTTGTAGCTAACGGCTTAGCCCCTCTAAGTCTAACTTTTGGCCCGTTGCTAGTGGCCTAGTCTACGTTTGATATAACCCACCATCTAATATGAAATTAGATTGGTTTTGGTATCATTTATAATGACGAGACTCAAATTCAAACTAATGGATTAAGTCTTCTCTTGAGAATATTTAATACAACTTAAAAATATATATCCCATCCTAATTAATAAATTAGTTTTTACCCCAATATTGGATGTGTGACTTATGTAAAATATCCCATTTGTCATAAAACCTTATAATTGACGTCAAGCTAATTGTAAGACCTTATATGGTGATAACATACAAGCATTCATTTATTTTAGAAATTTTTTGGTTGCCTTATGTAATTGGATGACAGCTATACCACTTCAATATGGTTGGGTTTTGCGGTCACCCTTCAATATAATCAGATTTTACAGCCGAACTTTATAACTTGCCCGTATATGTGATTTACATTCTGTAGGAAAATTCCTCAAGTTTAGGGGACATAATATTGAGGATAATAATATTGCTTAAATCAAGTGACAAAGCAACCGATAGACATGGTTTCCGACCTAGCAAGTAGATTCCTCTAAAACGTAAAATATCAAAATATTTATGTAGAATCCCGTCATCATAAAACATTATCACTAGCAAATTCTACCTTAATGATTTTCTTCATACACCATTTAGATAAAACAAATTAATCAAGTGAATAAAAATATTCTAAAAAAAAAATATCAACGAATCATGCATAGCCACACATTGGGGCCAAATTAGTAATTTTATAAATGACATTACACAAATGAGAAAGGCTTCTACTCCATGTTGATCTCATGCTGGTGAGCAGGAGCTGCACTAGTCTCCGGCAATTCCACTTCCCACTCCGAGTCCGTCGACTCCTCCCTCTGGTGCCGACGAGCCTCCAAATGATCTTCCACGTTAGGATGGACTAGCGACGGGTACCCTTCAGGGCCTTCGACCCAATAGGGTTCATTGTCGGAGTGGTAGAAGGGAGGACGAAAACTGGTTAGACGGCTATCGAGTTCACTAGGGTTGTGGCCGAGGACGAAATGGACGGGGGAATTGCCGCTGGCGGGCGTGGATGGCCGGCTAGGCGATAAGGCCGGAGTGGTTGCTCCGGACCTCTTGTTCTCCTTTATATGTTTCTTGGCTGTGTTGTGCCATTTCTTGAGTGCAGCAGCCACTCTCTCATCAAAGATGGTGGACTTCATGTTGGATCCCATCTGATATAATCAAGCAATATATAACTAGTTAATTAAATACAGATAGATTATAGTATTGGATCGATGATCAAATCTTATAAAATGTCAATTATTTTACGTAGTGTGCATATATAACTAGGTACTAATTATATAAAGGTTATCCTATTATTACATTGGTTAGATGATAAACAAATTATATTAATTTAATTGGTTATGAAACACACTAGCTTTGATGGGAGTTTTTCCTCTGAAGCTTTGAGTTCCTCACTACAACTTCATCACAAAAATTTTATTCACGGTAAAATTAAATTGTTATATAGTTTATCAATCATTATAATTATAATTACCTGTGTAACCAGTGCATAGAGAGGAAGGGTTACATAGCTGCATAGGAACTGAATGAGTACCCTGGACCCAAATGAAAAATATTAGAATCAAGTGTAATTCCTTATTGAGATGTGAGTCAATTGGAGCTATGATTTTTTAATTTATCTTCTAATTAATTAACTAATTAAACTCATGAAAAAAAATACAAGACTTTACCCCATGCTTATTCTTATGATCACATCCTCAAGTCTCTGATGGAAGCAAGAGCGTAGCCCAAACTCATACTGTACAGAGGGAAGGGGTACTTTTAAATTTCAAAGATATTTTAATTATAAAGATTAAATGGATCAATATTTGATTTTAATTGTTAGCATGAGCACAGGCATGATTAATTAAATTACCCAAGTCCAGGCGATAAAAGCCAGCTGAAAGGCATTCTACAGAAGAAAAAAGTTTGAAAATATGATCAATACTATCAAAGAAATATAAATATTATAAAGCTAATAAAAGTGGTTAAATTAATGAAAATATTAAAATTTGAACCTGAAAGAGAACAAAGTGGATGAGCAGCAAAAGCAAACAAGGCCGATTAAACCAGAAGTGATTATCGGTTGGTTGAACAACAGGCACACCCTTGACAACATCTCCTCTATCTTGGATCTCTAAACCCATCTTTGTTATAATCACTTGAAGCTTTGTTCCCACCAACAATATCATCTGCAATCAATAGGGCCAATTACTATTACTCTCTAACACAATGCATTTTATAATAATCAAAGAGCTATGTTTTAACTGGTACTCACAATCAAGGGAATGAAAGGCAGCCATAGGTAAGAGTAAATGCCTGCAATTTATAAACATAAAATATGAAATTAAATAAGTATTTCTAATATGTAAAGATTAAAGAGAAAATGTTGCTTAAGCTATTTATGATATATGCATTTTTTTTTCTGGTGTCTTGATTACCATGAGTGTTGGATAGCAAGAACAGGATAGCAAAGAACCAGATAATAGGACTGCAAACAACACAAGTTAGAATAGTTATTTATTGATAAATATTCTTATTTCAATAGTTAATCAATTAATTAATGAGCTTCTTGAGTGTTACCTAATGCCAACTACAACTTTGAAGTCTTCCTCAAGAGATCTTTTGATGTACTTGTGGAAGTCAAATTTTGATGAGCTTTGAGGAGTCAAATGAGCCTGTTTGTTAACAATAAAAATCACAAAATTACTTAGATATTATAATTGATACCATTTTTTATCTCCTTGTGTTTAAAATATTAGATTGTTAATAAATCTTACCATGATAAATCCATGCCGAAGCGTCAGATAATCTACTTTTGGAACTGATCTCACAAATTGTCTGAAGAAACAAACCTGTTGATTGGGATATAAAGCCAATTTTAAGTATACTATATATCTTACAAGAAGGACACATCTTTTAACATTGATATTGATAGAAATATGTTCAACTTATTTTTTACTTAGTAAGAAACTGTAAAGTTTCAACGTTTTAAGGAGTTGTCTGAGCCATACATATATAGCTGAACTATAGTGAAAAGGAAATGGTTTACATTTGTGGTCCATGTGTCGTAGCCCTCTACTTGCATGGATGCCAAGAGTCTGAAAATGATATTTGGGTAGAAATGTAGAAGGATCCATATATACCTTAAAAAATATAATCCACACCTTTATTTCCCAAACTGCCCAACCTAATTCTTTTTTATATCTTTTGATATTATTAAACATTGGTCGGTCAATAGTAACTACAATAATGAATATTGTTAATATATTTTTTTGTTAGTGCATACCTCTAAGATTATGAGAGACTTGAGTGATGATGATTGATTATTAGATGTGATCATCATATGACAGTTTCTTAATATACTCACAATCCATAAGGTAACCGTGGATCTGCTCCAGAAATTCAAGTGGCGGCGGCCAAAGGTGGTCTCCCTAGCAAATCTAAACCTCTCTGGATCTGAAATACCGTGAAATTTTTTAGGAAAAACTATGATGAAAGCTTCAATATGTAGAGGAAACCAATCAATGTTGATCAAATTCCAATTACAATTACCATGGGAGAACTGGTATTCGGCTGTCTTAGTCTCTTTTTCCCATGACTTCCAGGTGCTCATCTTCAAAATGAAACCCATTTCATGATTTTATGAGTAAAATAACTTGAACATTAGAACTAGTGCAACTCTTCATCATCAATGTCTTATTGCTGGTTGTAAGTACTTCTAAGGGGTTGTAGTACCTTAGCTCGGCCAAGAGCCATGGTTGAAATGCAATAAAGGACATGAAAGAGAGCCAACACAAATATGAAGATGTGAAGTTGATAAATCCCATCATATGAGATGAAAGAAACTTTTCCCTGCCATCCCAAAATCAATCGGAACTTATAATTAGTAAACTTATCTTGTCTAGCAAACTTTCCATTGTTTTATATAACATAGAAGATGTATAGTTGAGCTTACCTGTTCTGCACACTTGTCTGAACTGCTACTCCCGCCGGCCAATATCCTTCTCGTATTACCAGTACTCCACAAAAGCTTCCTTCTTGTGTTCTCGACCGTCCTTCCTTCACTCCTGCATGGATGCCATGTATTTGCCACACTCTTGGGTATGCAAATTTCAGATATGGGTCCTTGCGTAATCGTTAGTAGCAATGATATGAACCCCATCAGCATAAGCTCTGTTACATTAATGCATAACGGTGTTAGATGATGCTAATAAAAGCACAATGATCGATGCATGCCCATGTTTTTGGATGATCCAAGATCACCTGCTTTGATCTTCTCCAATGCTTCATACAGTGCTCTCTTATGCCTCCTCTTGAACCACTGCAGCATTCAGATTCAGATGATGTAATATATGTGATCGTGCTAAGATGATAATATATACACTTCAATCTCAATTGCTACGTTGCTAACCTGCCCAACGAGATGAATAATGTGTTCAATGAAAATGGAGACGACAACAAGCAAAAAGCACACAACTGCAACTGCCCATGTTGGAGTTTCCTCCAGAGTACGAACCCCTCCTTCTGCCATGATATATGAACTCAAACTCTCCCCCTCTCAAACACTATCACAACTATATCAACAAACAGCTCCTTAATTACACCAACAGCTTTTTGATCTAGCTCTTTCTTTCTTCAAATATTCCACAAGAATAGAAAGAGAGAAGAAGAAAGTGTGGATTGTAAGAGATTGGTAGGAGAGCATGTGGTATATATATGCGTGTCTTGTATACCATATGGTAGTTGAATGGGTCAATAGAGATATACAAAGATGCATGACATTTGGGCAATAGGAGGAAGAGAGGAGCAATGGTAGGACTTGACCTGGTTAGATGCAAAAAGAACGCTCCATGCAGTACACCAAAGCCTAACATGAACACCTAAATACGTACTAATATTCAATCATGAAAGATGTTGAATCAACATTTAAGAAAAAAAATGTTGTTGAATCAACAAGAACACCTAAATACATACTAGTAAGACCATCTTAACCATGATTAACTCGTCAGTCTAGAGATCCATAAGCATTATTGCAATTATTTGATTGGTTCTAATATTTATATATACTTATCATTTACTAATCTAATCATAGTCAATGTAGAACGTTCGTTGGGACACATATATTTAACGGATCCAATTTTTTATGGAAATACTCATGTAAGATGATGATCAATGAATTATTAATTCACCGTTTTAGTCAAATCTTATACCTCGAAATACATCAAAGTATGTGGTCTAATAAATACACATTTGATATGCTGAACACGTGTGGGCCCCCTAATAATTAAGCGGACTTTTTATTTAACAGAACATTTCCTTGGTTCATGACCCAAAGGGTGGGCGTGTATTGTATGCAGTTTCATTCTCTGGACCCCTTCATGGCTATGATAAACCTACATATTTAAGACTAAGTAGCTTGTAATTTTATTGGTGTTATGACTCTCAAATTATTTAATTTCTATCCAACCAACCCTGAATCTATTGATTACAAGGGGCTGAATTAATTAGGAGGAGAACACATGAAATGTGGGATTTTTCTTTCATAAAAAAGATGTGGGAATCATATAAGAATTCCTTCTTACATATGGCGGTGGATGGGGCTTTTGGCTAGATCAGGCTCGGCTCAGTGAAATAACCAGCGGAATAAATAAAAAAATATATGTAGGAAAGAAACAAAAATCGTCATTGCAGAATTCAAATATTCGATGAAGGTTGAGAATTCTTATTATTTGGAAACCACCAAATTTTCACTGAAGACATTTTTCCAAACTACCACATTTTACCATTAAAATCTTAGATTCTAAACAAGTATAATCTCTACAAAAAAGGGGTATAACAGGTACTTCCAATTAAAGCCAGGTTAGCACAACCAACACTGCTCGTTCTAAATTAAAAAAAGTTGATGTATCACTTATTTAAAAACTAAGTCAGACTCAACTCGACATATCATAGGGTAGAGTCTACTAAGAGTCTGGTCCAAGTTGACTTAGAATTATTTATATAATTTTTTGAGCCGACTCCAAGTCATTTATACTATTTTTCAATTAAGTAAACAAAATATTATAAGAAATTATGATATACCGCTCTTTTAAAACTTGAAATTAATCAATATATAATTTATATCATTATAAAATATTGATTTAGTTAAAGTAAGAAAATGTTTTAATAACTTTTGTTACTTGGGGGCAGTTCATCCTAAAATATTTTACTAAGAGAGTGCTAGATTAAAAATAACCAAACACAAATACTTTTTCTTGTTACGTCAATACACATGCAAGGAAGTTGAATTCTTGCACCGTTGATTTCTTTTTCTTTCTATCCAAATGAGGACATTTCATCTTTCAACCAAATCAGTTCTAAGATTATAAAAGACTAATTTTATTTTTTCAGAGTCAAATAATCAATTAATATTACAGATAATATTCGTATAAGACAAATGAACAAGTAGGTAAATACGGATTGATAGAACCCATTAGATACTAAAATATTAAAACATCTATATATTCAATAAATTTTAAAAGAGACAAATTAAGATGAGTAAGACCTCATATAGCTTATATCAGCTACGCTTCTAATTACATGTTTGAAAAGTATAGTATATAAGTAGGATATTGATACGTATGCAATTTTTTATATCAATGACTTATTTTTGGATTTTTTTACAAAAGTACTAGTTAACAGATACATTGAAATTAATTTTTATTATAATTACTTTGATAATTAAGATAAAAAGTTAAAAAAGTTGGATTGATTTGAATATTTGTAAAGACCCGAATTATTCATTTTTACATTTATCTATGTGGATTTTGAGTGATAAGACCCACTGAATTACTCTAAATAAATATTGTAGCTTATATAGGCCATGTGAGGTATAAGTCATGTATATATAGCTCATTTGTTTATATCTTTTTAGATCTTACGACTATAGCTATAAGACCTTATAGCAGATTAACATTCTTTTTTGAAATGGTTTCACAAATCACTGTAAAAGCAAATCTTATATTTGATTACTTCAAAATTCAAATGTATATATATATATCAATGTATATATGTATGTACAAAAAAAATGGAGGTGAGCTACATTTGTAACACCTCAATTCTGCCAGAAGGAATGGATCAAATCGTGATATTATAATTTGGAAGCTACTCGTTGGGCTATCGCGTACAGACTTTAAGGAAGTGGATCTTAATCCTCTGTGGAGGATTAAGACGGTCACCAGGTTTGGTTTTCATAGAATGCGTGCAGAGTTTGTACTAATAGGCAGATCTTAGATGTAAAGGATTCCTATATGAACACCCCTAGTCTTAATAGAGGTTGAACCACCCCTACCACTATGAATGGTGACTTTAAAAATATGATGATCACTCCCAACTATAGTAGAAGCACATCCCCGCTATAGTTTTGAGGCTGCATGCTGTTGCGTATATCATATTCTTACTACTTAGTTCAAGTGATTGGCTTAGGTCTTCTTATTAGTTACATGAAGTTGATGTGAGAATTTAAACAAGGGTCATGGTTGCATATTCCATATACCCAACACGAGCGATAATTAAAGTGTAAGAGAATTACACAGCATCATTGAGTATCAGCGCATCAAACCCTAATACCCGGACTTTACGTGGGTCTTCAAGTGGTGTGAACTGTAAGTTCCTCCACCCACGTTACTCTAACACACAAACAGCTATAGCCAAATACGTTTCGTGTACCTAAGTTAGCTCCTTGTCATGTTCCAAGACTCTGGGCTTGTAAACCTTGCAGATGATGGTTAGCCTTGCTCCAAAGTATTATAACTTTACAATAAAATATAATAATATAAAGATAAAACATGCTAGCACAACAATCATGATATACATCCGAATTGTACAAAGTTCACATAGTTAGGGCATATGCCCATCATATAATCATCCACAAAATGCATAATCTAAAATAGAGAACATAACATAGGGCCCCAGCCACCACCGCCACTAAGCTGTCTGATCCATGCACCTAAGGTGGCCAACGCCAGGGAACCTCACTTACATATAATTGAAAACCACGTCAGTAATCTAATAAATTTGATTACCGGTCCAAATAATTACAGGTAAAATAGCAATATGGCAAATGAGTATTCCATTACCCATGGAAACTTAAGAAACTTTAGAATTGCCTCACATTGGGCGGTAAGCAAATATACTCAAACAAGTACCAGCGCGCATGTACGACTAATATTCATATTCATACATACAACACTTATGCCCTCAGATCCTCCATATTACACCCGCCACAATAGTTGAGTGGCAAAATGAATAGTTAAGTTAGTGCCACAAATTCTGAAAATGTGCTGCATTACGTAGTACCCTCATACTCTGGAGTACCTCAGGGTTTGAAGGAGTACTACTGTAGTTTATACATATTTTCATACCGCTCACTCTCTTATTTGTAAAATCCGTAAAAATGCGTGTACTTATGTAATAGGTTTAGGGAAGAGGCTTGTATTATATATTTTTGGAGCCTTAGTTCAAAAACCAACAACGGATCTCTTCTTTATAGTTTTTTTAAACATGTATACAAAGCACGGCTAAATAGCCCGACATTGGAGGGATCCGATAAAACGCCGCCGATGTCGTCCTACATCTAAAACATGATTAAACTCGACACGTAGGAAGTCAAACAGAGATTAAGAAACGGGAGAGTCCAACAGACCTAGGTGAGCTCTGGATTCTAGTTGGTGAGCTCACCTGCAATACCTAGCACGGAGATGGAACTGAATAAGAATCGAGTCATGTTGGCATGTAAAATGAGGCAAAGCCTCAACCAAGCTCGACACTTAACATCACTTAATTATCTTAATTAGGTCTTATATTAGGTAACTTAATTCAGGTTTTGGTTTCATCTTCATTTAGTGGGTTTTAATCAATTCTAGGGTTTTTAATTGAATGGGCTTACTACACGATTTTTTGGATGGGCCTAATAATGTCCAAATGGGTGGAAATTTGGATAGGTTCTCCCTTACAATGCAAAGTTCATAGATAAATTCCACCATGGCTGGACCATTCACGAATCAAGGGGAAGAAGGCCAATCAAGCTTGGCCCTACGGTAATGGAACAGTGTTCCTTGGCTTTTTGTAACTGTTGGTTCATGAGCTAGAAGGCTCCAAATGGGCTTGGGCTAGTGGGCATAGCTAGCTAACACATGTAGCTTGAGCTCTGTAAGAGATATGTCAAATTTACTTTCTAAATGGGCCTAAGTGGATTTTACAAGTTTGGTCAATGGATGGGCTGTTTCTAGAGCTATCTGGACCCAAACAAATTTGAAATTCACAAATAAAATTGGCAACCAACGAAAATAGCCCCAACATTATTCATGGTGCTACTGATACATAGGGTAAGTTGTGAACCGAGTTTCATTGAAATCCAACACCCTTAACCTATTTTAAGGTAATTTACAACTGGAGTGAAAAACTACGGTTTTCACCTAGCATTTTAACACTATCTGCGTAAACACCTCTAAAACATTCCTATATGATTTTTACCCAGTCTTAAAATTTACATCTTTCAAGTAGACATTCAGTTTAGTTTCACACTATTTTATAAGATTTTTTTAGTTTTAAATTTGTGGCTTAAAATATAACACAATCAGTGATCATGTTCATAGTTATAAACACACAGGAAGTACAAGGCGTACTTAATGATGATGTTCATTATTATTTAGTGGTTATATTAGGATTAAAATTTTACCAAAAACTCCTAAAATTACCGTGAAAAATATGTCATGTTGTGCATTAACAGATCCAGAAGGCTAGAGAGTAAAAATTGGAAAAAGGAATGCTTATATCCCTATAACTGTCCAAGTCATCACCTTTCACTTTTTACCCTCATAGAAGCAAATTCTATTTCATGGCAGGTAAAACAACCAACACAAAAGTTGTAGATCTACATGTTATGACTATAGCAAAATAAGAATCGTGCAAATTGAACATTAAAATGCCAAGATATGATTTTTATATTAAAACGGTGCATAACGGTAACCTACATACATTGTAAAAAACATATCTATTTATTCACATGTCTAAATAAGATGAATGGTATTTAACATTATCCTAACATTCCGATATACATGATAAAAAGTCCTAAAAATAAATTCATATATGCATACAAGTGATAGACATCACACAACAAGCAACAGAGGCAGCCCATTCCTGATGATAACGAGCGAAGACCAAGGGGAGGTTTTTGAGGCATCCAACCTCAAAGCCTACCACCAAAGGATGCTAGGAAAATGGAGGGGGTTGCTTGGAGCTCCAAAGAGGAAGAAGAAGGCCAAGGAAAGTAGAAGAAAGTGATTGGAGGTGAGGAGTGAAGGATAAATAGTGAAAAGGTGAGGGAAGGGGAGGGGAGGGGAGGGGGGCTTGGATTTATAGAAAAAAAGCTGGTTGGTTTGGTGATGTCATAGGTATAGGTACCATACCTAATGAGGTATCAGTTGGATAAAGAGGTATGAGTTGGCTTGGTGATGTCATAGAGGTATGAGTGTCATAGGTATGGGTATCATTCATATAGAGGTATGGGTGCCATACCTATAGAGGTATGGGTGCCATACCTATAGATATATGGGTTGGGTTAGCTCTAAAGGGGTATGTGGTGGGTTATCTCAAAACCCAAAAACTTGGGGCTTTTACCCTAAAGCATTCGGGCCCACCTTAGGAATTGCATTGCAAGTGCCAAAAGGGGCTAGGACGGTCCGAAAGGTTATGAAACACACAGTAAGCACACAAAAGATACGCAAAGGACGCAATCCTAGCATCTAAATATATACGATTAAATTGGACCAAACATTAAAAAGTTGGGATTGCCTCATTGAAATAGGTGTACCAAGCATTGAAGGAGGCTAACGTTGGGTAGCTTACACCATACCACATACGAACCATGGCAAGAATGGCCAGACCCTATTAACCTAAATTAAGTAATAACTGAACCAACAGTAAAAACCCTTAGGCAGACAGCCCCTGATGAGTAGCTTCCAAATTATAATATCATGATTTGGTTCATCTCTTCAGGCTTGCAACATCTCATATACCTAATTATATAAACTACATATTTAATTTGAATCTTTTTTAGTGGGTCCTACAAAATAATATATACATGGATTAAAAATAGAGTGCATAAATAAGAAGTTGATAAATTTTTATGTTATTTTTTGACATCTTTATGATATGTTTAGATTTTTAAAAAATTCGATAATTAATAAATATTTTGAAATTAATTTTTATTGAAATTACTTTGATGATTAAGATGAATAAGTTAGAAGCATTAGATTGAGTTGAAAATTTATAATTATCCTTATTATTTATTTTTCTATTCATCAATATGGATTTTGGGTGGTGGGACTTACTAAATTATTCTAAATAAAAGGTGTAAGCTCACATAAGCTATATGATGTGTAACTTAATATGTATATAAGGCTCATATATATATATATATATATATATATATATATATATATATAATACTAATTAATATTATTTATCTATTACTTCAAAATTTTATATAAGTTACTCCAAAATGAGCTTGGAGTCAGACTTCCAATCAACCTTACTCCTTTTTCTTCTAGTAAGTAAAATGGATATAAGTCTCAATTTTCTCAATTATGGTGAAGACACAATAAGTGGTATTACATGTACTAGGCAAGATGTCAAATTATGCGTGACTTATACTATAGATAAATTATCATTAAATAATAAGATAGAATATAATAATTTAATATTTTAGATATAAGTTCTAATTCACATTAAAGATAGATCTTAATTGAATGAGAAAATAAACTATAATAATTTAATTTTTTATTTTTTATTTTTGTTGAATTTTTAATGGTTAAAATTCCTACTTCTAATCAAATGATGCCGGTATTGAGTTTTCGTATTATTAATAAGAGTAGATATGCAAGAATCCTTAGAGAAGTATTTTCATTTTCTATTACTTTCTTGAAGAAATTCTTTTCTACTTTATTCTTCATTTTCTCATCAACGAAACAAACCTTAAAAGTTTTCCCTGCTTGCCACTACCAATGTATTCCTTTGATTGCACTAGTATAAAATCACATACAAGCAACAAACACTTTGCAACTGCGCCAAGCAATCGAAAAAAATGACCGCTATACGACTGTGTTGAAATGCGTAGAATTTACAACCGCATTATAACCGAACATAGTTGTATAATACAACTATGCTTTAGTAATCGTTTAGCGACAAATTTGGCGACCAGAATTTTGTAACCGCTCTCTACCGTCATCGCCGCTTGCCACCGCCACTGTTTTGGGAATAATATTATTTTTTAAAAGATTTAATTTTTTGGAATAAACCTGTTAATAATTATTCTTTTATTGATTGTTGTTAGTTGGTAATTGTTGATGAATGTTTATTGTTTATTATTTTGATAAATTTACAAAATTAGTGTTTATTTTGTTATTGGATTGTTATTTTGGAATTATTTTAAAATGAGTGGATTTGGAATTATTTAAACTAATTGATTTGATTATGTTTGAAATTAAATTTTTATGTTGTTTATATATAACATTTAAGATAATAATTATGATAGTGTTATTTCCATAATTATATTTAACCTGTTTAAATTAGTAATTAAAATAAATGGTTATTTTGTGATGATTGACAATAGATGTGTAAATTAATTATTGAATTAATACGATGACACCTTGATTAAACTAGATATTAGTGATCTTGTAGTCGATTAATTTGGAGTATAATTAATCACTATAATTCCATAAGATCAAGTACAATACTTATTATTTCTCTTAATTCGATTAGTTTCAAGTTGAGTTGAGCACTATGATTTCATAACTAAATTTTAATTTGTTATAATTTTAATTCATAATCATGTAAAATAATAATTTTCATGTATTACGTACAAGCCTTTCATATAAATATATAGACACCGATGTATGTTATTGTAATATAGACATATGAATTAACTTGTTTTCGGTGTTTAGTGAATGTGATAATGAATATAAATGAGTGTGAATGGATGTATAAAAGGTGGTTAGGAGGAGGAATTTTCAATCTTGATTATGAGCGAGGAGTTGAGATATTTCTTGATCTTGTGGCAGGGGTTATGTGGATAAGTCAATTGCACCGCCACTAAATGAGAATGCCCTATACCTTCATTGGGTGATGATGTGGAGGAGCCTCATGCAGGAGCCACCGACGAGAAAGGTAGTTGTTGAGAGTCTCGAGGATCGAACATATAACAACGCCTAGGACTGCTTTATCTTTTGGAGCCTTATTTCATCCTATTATGAAGAGGTAATGTTTCCATATTCTTATTCAAATATTGTGAATTTAGTTTTAATGAAGATATGGGACGAGCATGTAAAGATTATATGAAGAATTTTATAGGCTTCTAGATCCGATTATGCCCGGACAGATAAGTGTTACAATTAAGGGCAAGTTACGTGAGACCATATTTGGCGTGGACTGATGTACCATACTAATTTTAGAGATATATAATGTAGAGAATGGATGGTAATTTACATGGACATTCATTTACACATGAAAAATATATTACCTAGTTCATAAAATTGTTTAATTTTGTTTCTAGTAAAGTAAACATGAAGGCCGAAGGATGAGCTATAGGCATGAGCTGCCTTCTTTGAGACAACCCCAAATTATATAAGGGAATGATGAAGTGAGCGAGGGATATAGTAGTTGTAGTATTGGAGACAACGAACCTCCTACACTGTGTGGAGGAAGGTCGACCGGCTTGGATCCAACTAAATATCTAGGAGCATTTCATTCGGGATTAGCGGCTACTGATAGATTCTAGGAGATATCAGAGAAGAATTAGAAGATTCGGATGACAGAAAAGGACAGTGAAATAACTTGTCATGTTGGTAGATTTGTTATTTTAGAGATCTATGAAGAATATTTGGTATGATTATTTTTTAAGACAAAGGGAAGGGTGCATATGCCAATAAGAAGTCCAAGGTTGTGGCGGTAAGTTTTCATATTTTATTCTATATTTACTTGTTATGTAATTTTTAAATAAGCAAATGCATGAGTTTAAATTTCTATCTAGACATATGTTGGAGTTGTGAAATTTGCACAAGTTAGTTAGATTTGTATTATGATATTGCAATTCTATCTTCTATCATTTACCAAATGTTTTGTTGTAGGCAATAATTCTAGTAAATGAGGAAACATGAGTTAGGGGCTTCTGAGTTGTTTTGGCTTTTTAGGACTCTTGTGAAGACCAAACATGTTCTTCTTGATGAATGTGAAATTGTTACATGAATGTGTAATTGTTGTGCGAAATATTGATTATGAAATTGTGAAATATAAAATGTGAAATTTGTATAGGTGTGAAAATTTTCTAATATTGCATTAACGAGGAAACTCTGCCGAATTTTCTTTAAAGTTATATTCTTTATAATGATTTCATTACTAAATTGTAAATATATTTAACTTCTTTTACATAATGTCATATGGTATCACCCCTTTTTGTGCTATGTTTTCATTTTAAAAAACTGTTAACTAATTTGTGATAATATATAATGTTTTTCCAAGCTAGGTACCGAAAGCGTATAGAGTCGACATATGGTACTGACCCTTCTATCCAGTCGTCAGCCGTCACCCATCTGGCATCCCGATATGCGATTGAAATCTGCATTGATGGCAGGGCACCACCATCCTCCAGATAGGTTCATGTGGTTCCACATCTTATCATGTTGATGATGCTCGGTCTTATGCTGATACGATGCCAGACTCTTAGCCTAATGTTTCTTTTCTCCTTAGCCTAATGATTCTTTTCATCATTTTGTGATCGAGTTGTGACCGTTTTGCATCTGTTTTGCGACCGCATGTGCGACCGGTGACCAGTGACCGGTCACAATAGTTTACTGACTAGAAAGCCTGTCTCAAATCGAGGTTGAAACTGGATTTTCAACCTGAAAAGCCAGTTGCTAAAAATTTGCAACCGGCTTTGGGACTAGTGCCCAATCGCTAAATTTGAAACATGTGCATCCGATTGCTACTTTTGTAACCACATTTCTTTCTGGTTGCAAATTTTATCAGCAAACCTAGCACATATGTCTGGATCTTGGCAGTCACAAATGCATTCACAAAAAATATCACCGATCAGAATTGTGGTCTTCAGCAACTGTAAATCCGAACCCTGATGAACGATTTATACTAGTGTTGGCTGATCAAATTAATAAACTTTTAAAGTTTTTTCTCTATGAGAGGTGAAGGAGTTTGGTTTAGTCAACACCCGACCAAACTATACCGATTATTTCTAGATCGATGAAACATAAGTTGCAGAAAACAAAAAAATTGAAACATATTTGTTGAACCCATTATTACAAGTATAAATACGATCCAGTAATTAAGTGCGTAGGTACAAAAACAGCTAATTTCTCATGTCATGAATAACTAACTTGGACATGACCTATACATTCTCTCTCTCTCTCTCTCTCTCTATATATATATATATATATATATATATATATATATTTATATATACATACACACACACTCTCTCTCTTATTAATAAGGGAAACTCAACGCTAATATGAGATTAAAAGTAGGAGAATCAGCAAATCAAATTACAAGAAATATCTAAAAAAGATAATAAAAATACCTCCTCAAGAGGGTTATAGTTTCAAATCTAATTCACCTTAATATCTTTAAAAAAATTTCAAGGTAGAAGGTCACGGGTCTAATCGCAACTTCGAAATTCTTACTAAAAAGAGTCTCTCTAAGTGTATTAAAAAATATATAATAAAAAATTGAATAATTATAATTTGTCTTTCCATTCAAATACGTTATATCTTTAAAGTTAATTACAGTGTATATTTAATATATTAAATTATTACCTTTTATTTCACTATTTAATGAGAACTTATATATAAAATTAAAATTTATCTGCTATAGGTCGCGACATCTTGCATAATATGGATATCAAACAAGGGGAAGATAAATCCACACATATAAAAGTATGGGTGCATTATCAATGCAACTTGACCTACTTTTAGATATATTTATGAACAATATGGGCATGATTTTTTCGTCTGATTTCACTGACTTTTGAAGTCCTTTTTTTCCCTAGCTGCAAATTTCTGGCGGCCATGATACCTGTTCGATCATGACTTAGAAGTAGCAAGCAATCATGAATTGTTAAGATTAAGAAAACTATTTAAGGAAAATTTTAGTGGGAGAAGTAAGAGCAAAGCCATATATGGCAGACCAAGACTCCTTTGGTATTCCGCTATCGTCTAGAATTGACTAATCGTAAATTAAGCAGTCTTTGCCTCGGCCGCATTATTTTGTTAGGAAGCATTTGGAAAGAAGAAGAACACTTTGAATTTGACTTGGCCTGTTCAACATGTATATAAACCTTTTGTGTTAGGTATGACTTTCTATATCATGGCTCCTCTAATATGGATAGGAAAGAAACGAGCTAAAATAGCATGTTAAACCATATACTGCCATATATCATATAATGTTAGCTAAATGGCGAACATTGAAGTTCATATAACAATTGAATGTTTGAAAATTATGCCTCTCAATGCATGTTTTTGTTCTTTATTAAAGCTTCAACCAATATATATATACTAGTTTAAACCCGCACAATGACGGGCCATGTCTGTCAAACTTATTAAAATTTTATTAAAAATAAAATTAAAGACAAATAATAGTAGAAAACATTAAAAATTCATTTTAAATAAATTTTAATAAATAAATATATAATAATTTTATTAATTGAAATATTTGTAAAAAAATAATTGAAAATTTCTGACAAATATCATTTTGTCAAGGTTAAAGCTAAATATCTGAATTAAATGTATTGTAAAGTATCTTGCACAAAAAAGATTCAAACTTCCAAGTGGTCCTTAATTTTTAATCACCAAAATTACACTTAAATGTTATGTTCAATAAGCAATATATTTTAATTTAATTAATAATGTATGAAGAAATATAAAAGCATTTAAAGTTAAAATATAACTAAACACTTAATTTAAAATAGAAATTTTCCAAATGTATTTAGAAATGCCTTCCTCATTAAAATCAATATGAAATCATCAAAAGCAAGTATTGTATGAAAAATTTTAAATTAAATTTTAAATATTAATATTTAATTTGTTAAAAACACGTGTTTTAAATATTTAATTAGTTAACAATACATGTTTTCAACAGTTAAATATAAATATTTGTTAATATTGCATTTTAGGTGGGTAAGAGATGAAAGAGAAGAGTTTTGGTTGAGTAGGATTGGAAGGAGAAGACTGTGGAGAGACTTTTAGTGGGAGAAGTAAGAGCAATGCAATCTATGGCATGCCAATACTCCTTTCGTATTACGCTATCTATTAGAATTGACTAATGGCAAATTAAGCACACATTGCCTCGGCAGCATTATTTTGTTTGGAAGCGTTTGGAAGGAAGAATAACACTTTTGGATTTGACTTGCCCGTTCAACACATGTATAAACCTTTTGTGTTAGGTGAAACTTTTTATATCATGACTCCTATAATATGGATTGGAAGGAAACGAGCTAGAATAGCATGTCCAACTATATACTGACATCAAATAATGTTTGCTAAATGGTGAACATTGAAGTTTATATGACAATAGAATGTTTGAACATATGGCTCAATAATCAAAGCTTCAATATATATATATATATATATATATATATATATATATATATATATATTGTTAGATCCCAGTAGCTGTTGATGCCGGTGGATGAGAACGCCAAGTTATAAGAAAGAAACGGTGACCAAGCCCGAGTTGCGGGAATTACACTCTCTTTAAGACAAAAAACACCCACTATATATATGCTACAATGGGATCAACCGCTTCTTGTATTAAAGAAATCGATCACTAGAATGCAAAGGAATTGGTTGTCATCTTGGTCATTCCGAGACAAGAGACAAGGACTTATGTAGGGATAATCCTGAAGACCATTATAAACGTTTAAGACATAAGTTAACAGAAATTAGTAGTGAACCAAATGAGAGATATAAATAGTCAAGTACAATAAAAGACAAAACTGGATCACACTTATTCTAAGTAAAAACTAAATCACACTTATTGTGGTCATTCCAATTCATGGATGATAACCAACAAATTAAAGTGATTATTTATGTCAACACAACTTACCTTTTGTGATACAATAATCAAATAAAAATTTCCTATATTCTATATGAAAAATATCTAACAATCACCCACTATTTTTTATATAAAACATATCCAACAATCACCCACTATTTTTGGTATAAAACATATCCAACAATCCTAATGTGTGAGAAGAATTTCACTCAAATCCATTACCATTCTTATATATTTTTAGATTTTACATCTGAACGAAGGGTAATAGGGTTTCACCTTTCATTCATGCACAGTCCAGATCACCGACCAAGAAGACATCTTAAATGATGTTTAGTAAACCCCAAACTTTACACAATTATTTTAGATAGGGAGTCATTACATAGTTTTTATCAATTTTATTAACATATTTTAGGTTGCTTACTAAGGAGCCTCATCTCAGAACATGGCAACATAGTCCAACCTCACAACATGCACAGTGAGTTGTTTGGGGGTTTTGTTCATACCTTTTATGTGTTAAAATTAGGCTTAGTATTTTTCATGAAAAATCCAACATCTACAAGTATATACAAGCATAAGGATGACTCCAAAAGCTTACTACAACATGGAGTAAAATTTGAGGAAAATTGTAGCATTGTCACTTGAACAATGAAAGGGGACCAAGGGGAGGTCTTTGGGGATTCCTACCCCAAGACCTTTGACCCTTGGTCGCTAGGCTAGGCTAGGAGAAGCTTAGGAGGGCCTAGAAGGGCTTGGAAGGGAGAGGGAAGCAAGAGGGAGTCAAAGGGAGCAAAGGGCTGGAAAGGGTGGAACCTCGGCTTCTATTTATAAGCAAAAAATTAGGGCCAGCTCAAGGGGGCTGGGAAGGTGCCCTTGCACTGGCAAGCCAGACATGGAAGCCAGGAAAACCAGGCATGCGAGTTGGTTGCATGAACTGGGCTGCACGCCAAACCGGGTAAACTTTCAGGGCACAAAGGCGCGGACAAGGCCCTGGGCCAGCGCCTTTCCACTCCACATAAAGGGAGGGAAATTCAAAAGTGTGGGCTCAAGGGTGTTGGGCTAGCATCTTTGCACCCAGACTTAATTTCTAAACCCTGAACTAATAGGCACCAAGGCCTTGGGGTAGCGCCTTTGCATCAAAGCCAAAAATCGTGCACTTAGGGTTTTACCCTAGGGCAGATTGGGGCAACCTTGGGAAATGTACCAAGGTTCCTGCAGGGGTGAGGATCGAGAGAGAGGGTTTTAAACAAGCAGCAAATGCATACTCGACATGCGAGGGACTTGGTCTTAATGGCACGGGTCCCGCAGGGGCTAGGATCAACCGAGAGGGTTCTGAACTAGTTGCAAATGCATGCTAGATTTGCGAGAGACTTGGTCCTAACCTCTAACTTGACCTGACTCGACCGAACCAAAGTTTAAAAAGACCTAGTACAAAGCATCCAACAGGTGTACCAAAGCTGAAGGACCTAGAGCTACGCAAAGACATACCATACCACACTCGAATCACAGCGAAAATGGCTAGACCTTACTAACCGGATTCAGGTAACATTTGAACTGACTCAAAAACTCGGGCGGACTGCCCGGGTTTAAGAACTTCCCTCACTTAGAAAAATTCTGTCCCAAAATTTTCTAAGGGGTTACACACATAGCGATGCACCACAAACACCATATACAACATGCAATAGCTCCCAACCAAGAAGTGAAGAAGCATGATAATATCTCGAGTCATCACCCTTTGTAGGAAAAGTTTGGGGAAATGTTGCCGAATCTCACCTTCATGCTCCCATGTGACCTCATCAAAACCCTATCGCAACCAAAGGACGTTCAGAAGGGGCACTTCCTTCCTACGGAGAGTCATTATAGACTGGTCGACAATCCATGTACTCTTCTCCATCGAGAATGGGTTTGATTGGATGTCGAACTTCTCATTCTAAAGCTGGAGTGATCCATCTGACACATACTTCTTCAGCATGGAGACGTGGAATCTTGGATTAACTGCAGATAGATTGGGTGGTAGTGGAAGCTCATAAGCAACCACACCAACTCGTCTAAACACTTTGAATGGGCTAATAAACCTCAGACTTAGCTTGCCCCGTCTCCCAAAGTACATGCCACCTTTAGTCAGTGAGACTTTCAAGAAGACGAGATCCTTGAGGGGAACTCTAACCACCTGCACTTTCTGTTGTTCAAGTCCTTCTGTGTGACGATGTACTTCAATCTCTTATGATCAATGAAGAGCAAGGAAACTCCATACAGATAATGTTTTCATAAGCATAGTACAAATACTACTATTACAAGCTCCAAATAGTGTGTAAGATAGTTTTGCTCATATACATTTAGCTGTCGTGACGCATAGACAAGCACTCTTCCCTCTGCATCACTACACAACCTAGTCTAATACTAGAGGCATCACTACAAACCATGAAGTAATTATGACCATCTGGTAGACTCAACACTGGTGAGGTAATGAGTCTCTCCTTCAGAGTTTGAAAACTCTGCTCACATGCATCTATCCACACGAAGTTCACTTCCTTCCTTGTCAATAGTGTGAGAGGTGGCAAGAAAGTGAAACCCTGTATAAACCTCCAATAATAATCGGTCAAACCCAGAAAAACCTATATCTCTATGGTTGTGGTAGGTTGCTCCAATCTTAGTACTGTGTCGACCTTGGTTGGATCTGGTGCAATTTTAGCCACAGATACATGTCCCAAAAAGACTACTTCAGTTAGCCAAAACTCACACTTAGAGAGCTTTGCATATGGGTAAAACTCCCATTGAGTCTGTAAAACAATCCTCAAGTGTGTCTTGTGATACTCTTTGGTCTTTGAGTAAATAAGGATGTCATCCACAAATACTATCACGAACTAGTCTAGGTATGGTTGAAACACCCATTCATGAGATCCATGAATACTACTGGTGCATTAGCTAGCCCAATCAGTATGACAAAACTCATAGTGTCTGTACCGAATCCTCAAGGTTGTGTTTAGTATGCCCTACTCTCGTATCCACAACTAATGTTGTCCCGACTAATGATCAATCTTCAAATACGCTGAAACTCTTCTAAGTTGATCAAACAAATTATCTATCCGTGGGAGGGGATAATGGATCTTCATCATAATCTAGTGGAGCCCTGCTCCATCAGCTCCTATAATTGGGTCTCGAGTTCCTAGAGCTCAAGTGGTGCCATCCGATATGGTGCTCTAGAGAGGTGCGGGAACCAAGTCGATAGTGAACTCCACCTCTCTGACAGCCAATAGTCTAGGAAACTCATCTAGGAATACATTGACAAATTCACTGACCATTGGAATCCGTGTCATCTTTGGCCCTGACTGATTGGGCATAGCCACAACTGTAGGAAGGAAGACCTTACATCTTCAATCTATCAACCTTTGAGCTTGCTAGCAGGACATCAGACATCTGCCTCTTCCTTAGAATGCAATCCTCACATTC
Source organism: Piper betle (assembly GCA_033002965.1). Classification (NCBI taxonomy): domain Eukaryota; kingdom Viridiplantae; phylum Streptophyta; class Magnoliopsida; order Piperales; family Piperaceae; genus Piper; species Piper betle. The sequence continues at coordinate 110,825 of JAURVB010013260.1, read as the reverse complement.
CTCTTCAATGTGAGATGAACTTTTTTCTTCAAGCAGTTTATCAATGTTCAGTGTCATGTCATCCAATCGATGCCAAATATCATGTCAAACTCCTACATTGGCAAAACTATAAACTCAGTCAAAAAGATGCTCTACTAGACAACCATAGTGACACCCCTCACACACTCACTGGTGGTATTCACAGCTCCGGCAGGAGTTGAAACAACCAAGTAATAGCCTCTATCCCCTAACACAATCCAATCTTATTGACAAATATCTTAGCTATAAGCGTATGTGTACTACTAGAATCAAACAATGCCACTACAGGTGTAGAATGAATAAGTAGTGTACTTGAGATGACGGCGGCATCCAGGACCACCTCCCTGTAGTCGCAAGGTACACCCTGCCTTGCTGCTTTGATCTGCCTTCCTATATCCTCCCATTACCGTGCCCCCATGTCTTGTGCCTGTGCCTGACCAACATCCATTGCTGGTAGACCAACCTGTCTCTGTTAACCCTGTCGTCGACACCTTTGGCCCCTATCAGTCCTGCCTAGTGCTCTGGCCCTACTATGCCCCCTACTGCACCCGCTGCTGTTGGTCGCCTCTTCGCCACTGCCCCTGTGGTTGGGCTAGTTGTGTTGGAAGAAGTGAATGTTGTGGCAGTGCAGGTAGTCCTCTCTACTAGTACTACTGCTGTTGGGGTTAGTACTACTGGTAATGCTGCTAGGGCTGCTAGTGGTACTGTTGCTGCTTTTGGTGTGGGTTCCTCGGGCATTTGGGTGCAGTGTGCCCCAACTCACCGAATGAAAAGCATGCACTAGTGGCTCTCTTGCCGGGGCCCTAATGATGCCTCTGACACTCTGGGCACACGGGTAACCCTCTTAGTCACGTCCTCTCTGACCCTAGAATGATTGACTCTACTGAGGGAATCTGTGAACCTGTTGTCCCTTGGCGGCATACACTCTCACTCCACTCGATTACAAATGATCGGTTTGGTTATAAAGTAACGAGCACCCGATACCGAATTCTTATATTAAAATTTTAATTATAAAAATAATTAGTACTTCATTATTTTTAAAACTAATACTTATTAATAAATTACAAATAATATTTTTTCACTTAGCCTAACCTTATAGAACATGTTTTAATATTATTATATATATTTTTAATATTTATTTCCAAATATGTAGTTTTCATAGTTAAATAGAAACTTGTTTAATAAATGGTCAGGTTTCATTTTACCTTAATTGGGTTTTGCAAAACTTTCATGGTAAATGGTTAGGTTTGGTTTATATAGTTAGCTTGAATAATGGCTATGATTTAGTCAATAGTGACCAAGCTCTACCGATAGGCACCCTTATTTCTAGATCAATGAAACATAATGTGCAGAAAAGAAAAAAATTGATCCATACTTGTTGAACCTATTATTGGAAGCATAAATATGATCTAGTAGTTAAGTACATAGGTACAAAAACAGTTGCTTTCTCATTTCATTAATTACTAATTTGGATATGACCCATACACACACACACACACACACACTCTCTCTCTCTCTCTCTCTCTCTCTCTCTATATATATATATATATATATATATATATATATACTCTTATTAATAAAGGGAACTCAATAATGGTCTCAGATTAAAATTAGGAGAATTAACAAATCAAAATAAAAGAAAAATATAAAAAAATATAATAAACATACTTCATGGTGTAGTTTATGGGTTTGAATCTCCTTAATCTCAATTTCTTATAAAAAAAACCTTTGACGGTACATAATCACAAGTTCGAATCCAGCTAATCGTTACTTCTAATTTCTTACTAAAGAGTGTATGTCCAATTGTATTAAGAAAAACACAATAACAGAATTAAATAATTATAATTCATCTTTTCATTCAAATAGATTATATATTAAAATCAATCATAGTCTATATCTAAGATATTAAATTATTATAATTTATGCCATTATTCAATCAAATGTATATACAAAATTAAAATTTATCTGGTCCCCCGAAATCTTTCCCAATATGGATATCAAAGACGAGGAATAAAAAAGCCACACATCTAAAAGTCCGGGTGCATCATCCATGTAACTTGGCCTACTTTGACATATAATGAACAACATGGGCATGTATATTTTGCCGTCTGATTTCTCTGACTTTTGAATCCCTTTTTTTCCTAACCGCAAAGATCTGCCCGCCATCTGTTTGATCTTGACTTAGAAGCAGAAAGCAGTCAAGAATGATTGAGATTAAGAAAACTATAAAGGTAATTTTAGTGCAAGAAGTAAAAGCAATACAATCTAAGGCATACCAAGACTCCTTTCATATTCTGCTATCTTTTAGAATTGACTAAAGGCAAATTAAGCACTGACTGCCTCGGCAACATTATTTTGTTTGGAAGCGTTTGGAAAGAAGAATAACACTTTGGATTTGACTTCTCCCGTTCAACACATGTATAAACCTGATGTGTTAGGTGAGACTTTTTATAACACTTTGGATTTGACTTCCCCCGTTCAATACATATATAAACCTGTTGTGTTAGGTGAGTCTTTTTAGATCGTGGCTCCTTTAATATGTATTGGAAGGAAAAGTGCCAGAATAGCATGTCCAACTATATACTGCCATACTGCCATCACATAACGTTTGTTAATTGGCGAACATTGAAGTTTATATATAACAATAGAATGTTTGAATATACGGCTCAATATATGTGTTTTCAATCAAAGCTTGAATATATATATATATATATATCTGTGTGTGTGCACGCGTGTGTGTGTATGTATGTATGCATATATATATATTGTTAGGTCCGGGTGGATGAGAACACCAAGCTACAAGAAAACAAAACAGTGAGCAAACCTGAGTCGTGGGAATTACGCTCTCCTTAAGAGAAGAAACACCCCCCACATATGTTGCAATGGGATGTTTGGCGAGTTTAGCTCTAAGATGAAATGGGCTACTTATCAACTCTTCTTGTAGTAAAGAGGTCAATCACTAAAATATAAAGGAATTGGTTGTTATCTTGTTCATTCAGAGACAATCATTGAAATGCACACGATTGGTCTAGTTTAATCAGTCTGGTGCTAGGAGGATCCTTGTGTGTGGTTGTGGACTTAAGCATTTGGTATATCTATGGTTGAGTTTTCCTATCTATCCCAATTGCCAAGCCATGGCTTGTGTTTTGTTTGGTTGTATTGTGTAGATTATGGTCGTGTTGTTGTGTAGGCTTTGTGCTTTTTGTATCGCGTTAGGCTAGAGTCGTGTCTACCTCCGACTTTTCTTTATCTCTTTCTCTTCCCCTCCCCTTCTTTTTCTTTTTTTTTCTTTCTCCCTTTTCTCTTTTTCTTCTATTTCTCTCCCTTCTTCCTTTTCTTTTTTCAATTTTTTCCCTTCTCTTTTCTTTCCTTTTTCTCCCTCATTTCTTTTCTTCCTTCCCCGTTTCTCCCTCCCCCTTCTCTCTTATTCCTTCCCCACCCTTTTCTTCCTGGTCATCGCCCATCACTCCCCCCTTGTCTCTCCTCCTTCCTTCCTCCCTCTCCTCTCCTCTTCTCTCCCTCCTCCCTTTCCCTTCTTCCTTCCTCGTCTTCTTGCCAAGCTAGAATGTGAGCTTGCCTCATAGGTCTAATAGGACTTCTCTCCACTTAATCTGATGCTTGGCTCTATCGTGTATTGATTAATAACATAAGACAAAGTTACTAACGTTGTATTTGATCCCAATATTTATGGTCTATCTGACCGAGTTTTTCGGATTAATAAAACTTCAACGTTGAGATCCTTTGATGTGAATTTCAAAAACATGAGATCGAGATCAAAAGTCGTTGTAACTCTATTTATCAACCCTTCCTAGGCCTTATACGTATAGTATGATTTTTAGATTTTCTATGCACGCGTGACATATAGGAGCGTGGCGCCCACTGAGGTGCCCGATCGGTACCCACTTGTGGTGCTCAATTTGGCAATTAATACATATGTATATATATATATATACTCAATGAGCTCTATTACCTGCTAGCAATGTGTATATCTTGCATGTGCATGCTTCCCGTTAAGTGTATCCAAACTATGCAATGTTGTGGTCATTATGGTGCGACTTTTTGTTGAGTATATCCGGGATATGGTGTTGATTGTTGTTTATGCCTTACTGGTTAGGGTAGTGGTATGTTACCATCGAGTATCTTTGGTTCATGTGCATATATATTTGTGTGATTATGATTAGATCCTGTTGACCAATTTTGGTATGATGATGATGTAGGTGTGGAGAAGTTTTTGACTTCATAATAATGTTTCTCATGGATGATGAGTCATTTATTTACTAGTTTGGAAAATTATTTTTTGTAATTATTTTCGGACAAATAGTCTTTGATTACTAACATATGTTTTGTATATAATTCGGTACAGGTTTGGTTGGAAAGACGTAAGGATCGAGAATAACTCAAGTGATGGTTGACTTGGTTAGTCTAGAGGTGGGCATCGGTCGGACAGACATCGGACGAATTATTGTTCGCGTCTGTCCACAATTTCGTCGGACAAAATTTGTCCGACCGACTTTGGACATCGAATTGTCCGTCGGGCCCAAGCAATGTCCGCGGACAGACCAAACCCTCTCCGCCGCCGCCACCTCCGCAGCTGCTGCCTCCTCCACCGCCGCCTGAGGAGGGTTGGCAATGTCAAAGACGGTCGTTGGTGGCGGAATCGACGACGAGCGGCGATTCCGGCGTCGTGGAGGCCGGGTGACGGCGGGGGCACTCGGGGTGACGGCAGCAACGCCGCGGCGGGGCCTGGCGGCGACGATCGGCGGCCGGGCGACGCGGCGGCGGCAGCGGCCACGCAAGGGGGCGGCGCGGTTTGGACGGGGAAGATTATGGGTCGGAGGTTTGATTGATGGCAATATCATAAATAAGACTTGACTCGCTAATGTCTCGAGTAAATAATAATAACTAACTCGGAATAAATCCTAAAAAAATCCATAAAATCAAAAAAAATTCCATAAATTAAAATAAACACTACAACATCATAATGACATTCTATAACTAATAACCCACCAAAATTCCCGTAACGCGTCCTAATGCGGTAATGCGGTAAATGGCCTAAACTAATTCCACGATCAACTATATATAAAATAAAAAATAATTGGCATACTCTCATATATTCTGATAACTTATTCTTTTCTGTTGTATTCATGATGTTATCATCATATACTTGGGTACGTATGACCCTCATGGCTCGTACACCCGACCAGCGTCGACTCAGTACACATATTCTAAAACATACTCGACTTGAACCGACAATTCAACCGATCGATTCATAAGCATAAAACCCTGACTCAGATCACTGGTTTTACATTATGTTTATAATGTGATATATTTTTTTCGAAGATGGATCATACAAGTTTGTTATTAACTATCAGACACTCGGTCGGTCGGACAAAAAAATGTCCATGTTTTGTTTGTTTTAATTTGGTCAAATTCGGTCGGTCAAATTCGGGCAGACATACTTCGGACATCGGACAGATGGACAAATTCAGACGTCCACGCCCACCCTTATTGGTTACTGTTGTGTGTGTGGTTTGCTTATGTTGATGTAAGACTGGTGGGCAATGTAGTACAAATATTATGTGGGACTATTAAGCTAATATGATTATCTATGTGAGGCCAGTGGGCCTTATAATAAAAATACTATTCTGGGCTAAGGAGCTACTTTGAATTTTATTTGTATTGGTATACATGACCTTTCCTTCATGTGTGAGAGTGTGCAGGCCTTGAAATACGGAGTTGTCATGTCTTAAAATGTATGAAAAATTAATATTACTAACTTGTGTTTGATCTATTTTATGATACAAAGGTTTAACTATTTTGTGTAAGAATTTCCTAAATTTTAGAGTCATGGAACTAAAGGATAAAATTAACTTAAGCACATTAAACCCAAAACAAAAAAAACAAAAATTAAAGGAGCTTCTATGCTTTGTGTTATAGGTTGAATGGCCCTTATCTTTTAATTTTTTTTCGAAGGAAAAGGGAAAATAAGGTAAATATTGAGTTTCCATCTTATTAAAAAGAGTAGATGCTTTATTTAAAAAAAAGAATCCACAATTTGTTTCCAAAATAACATCGGGGTCAGGCTCTCCACTTCTCTTTTGTATCCACCCCTCCCCTCCTCTCTTCCTCTCCCTCTCCCTCCATCACTTGCCTCTTTGCCATCCTTGGCTGATTCAGCTTTGCCACCGTTCACCTCATCGTCGCCACAGAAGGTCAATTCGGTGGTTCAGCGGGGCACCGTCCATTTTTCGGTCATCTTCATCTTCTTGGGCAAGAAAGAGGTGGGTGAGAAGCATTTCTGCCGTCCAATGCTTCAACAGGTCTCACTCAAGGCATCGGGTAGGCCTCAGCAATTGGTTGGTTTGGGTGAAACCAAACCAAACTGAAATGGTCTTATTTGGTTAACCAAACAAAACAAGAACCGAATTGTAACTTGTAACCTAACCAATCAAACCGAATTAGTTCGGTTTGATTTGGTTTTAACCGAATAACCTAAAATAATAACCAGCCTCATTTTTGCTTTATTTTCACAACATTACTACCATATAATTGAATTTAAAACTAACTTATTAATATTTTTATTATCAACCTTATGTTTTTGCTCAAAATAATTAAAAATTTCTTAAATTTTTTTTTACTCGAAATAATGGTGAATATTTTTGAATGATGCTTATCTAAAATGTTCAAGTTTTTTTTTAAAAAAAAGATATCAAATTATTTTTCAACAAGATGGGGAACAAAAATTCTTTGTACTATTTTGATCCATGGTCTTTGAATTTTAAATGTGAACAAAATTTGTTTTTTTTGTTAAAAAATAAGGTATTTTAACTCGTATTTAATAAAATATTTTATTTATAATTTCATAATCTTGTTGAACTTGGTTTGACCCATTTAAACAAAATGTATTTTATAATCACATAAATCTGATAGATATAATATTTAAAATTATATTACATATTGTAGCGAATTGTTCACAAAATCTTTTGAAGGTTGTGAACTTATCCGGATTAATTCTAGGCTACGCACTACACCTAAATGCTAGAAAGATTGAGAGTGAGAAAAAATAATTGTTTACTTGTCTGGTGTATGCTATGAAAGCCACAAGTTCAATTATCTCTATGTTTTATAGTATAAACAAAGATTAATATCAAGATTTTTAATATTTTTATTGTCATTGTCTCTGCATGCCATTTGGTGACTCAATTTTTTTAGTACTACTATTTGTCGTGAGAATCGAATTGAACCTATTTGGTTCGATCAATTTAACTCGACTCTATTAAAAATCGAGTCAAAATAACATATTTAGATCAAATCGTTATGATCAATTTTTGAATCGTTCAATTTAAAATAATTTTGATCGATTTATAAATGAATCATTATTATTACGAGATTTTGTATATTTTAATATTTGATAATTATATAATAAATAAGTGTATAATATATGTAAAATATAAGAAAAATCAGTTTATAATCTTCTTATTACTCATATTTTTATTTGTATTTATGTATTTAATACTTAAAAATTTATAAAACTTGTTAAAAGAATATTTTATTTTATAATCAACTATAAATTGATAAAAAGGCTGTGGGGGCATTTGGATTTAGAGTATTTGATTCGAAAACGGAATCCAAACCAATTAAACCATAACCAAATAAGAATGCGTCCAAACCGAATTACCAAATAGTATTTAGTTTGATTCTGTCAGCCATGCTCAGGCCTAGCATCAGGCAATGAAGCCCCTCCCCTGTTCCTACGCCAGCGACGGGATCCCCGCCGTGTCCCCGCCGAACCCAATCTGAAACAGCAGCCCCGCTATGTGTCGGCGACCCACACCGGCTTGCCAGAGAACAGCTCGGCCACCATGCAGCCGAGCGCCCACACGTCCCTCGGTGCCTTGTGCTCGCCCCCACGCCACGTCCTATTTGTGCGGCGCGAATGTGGTCGGAGAGGGTGCCGCCGCCAGCGTGAATGATGAAGCAGGTGGAAACTTGTCATCGTCGAGCCCAAGTATTCAAGTGTAGGACTTTGGACTTTTGCATCCGTGAATGGCCGCTCTCCCTGCGCTCAAAGTTGCCATATGAAACGACCGAGAAAAAGGATCAGATTAAGCTAACTTTGCCAGCATAACATGAGATAGCCATGCAAACCCATGCATTTCCACTCCGGAATTGCAATCTTTCTAAAACTAATTGCATCAGTTTCTCTATTCTCAAATTCAGCAAAGGATTGTAAGTAGAGAAGAAAAGAGCATGAATATCTGACATATTTCTACAAAAGCAATCAGAATAAATATGCAGCAGTAAGGCAAAAGAACATAAGAAATGTAGACGAGATATTGAATCATAAATAGCTCCAAACAAAGAAAAAAATTCTTAGACTGCCACCTTGCTGAAACGGCTGACCTTCCAAAGATGGCACCCTTACTGTCACTTGCAATCTGCCAATCATCCCTATTGGTGATCGTCGTTCAAGTCCCTCGATTGGCTGTAGTGCACTCGTGGCTGGCTGTAGTACAATTGAGATAAATGGCATCAATAAGAAGCAACCTTGATTCTCTACCACCTGAACCAATTTGATCGTTACCAAACTTTTAACCTAAGCAATAGCGTCTACCTTTTCACGGCTTTGATGGTCCAGATTGCAATCTTACAATAGAACTACCTCGAGCAATTATTATCAATCTCCTTTCTTTTGCAGTGCCAACTGCATCATCAATGATCTCCACAAGAACACATCCCATATCTAAAATGGTGAAATCGTTTGTTATCTCTCACCACTATCACCCTTTCTTCCACCTTGGACACCAATTTAATCGCTGTATGACAATCTCCACACATCCGGAGGTTCTTGCATATTCCCAACCTCACACCCTTTCCTGTTCAGCAGTCCAAAAGAAATTGCAAGCTTCTCACTATGCCCTCTGAGTATTTCTAGTTTCTCCTGTTCATTCAAGTCATGTAACACCGAGTTGGTATCAGGGACATAGCCAATGCTCAATATTTTCTCTTCAACAAGCCTCCACTTTCGCCAGATTTGTTCTGACTCGAAGCAAGTCTTGTCATTGACCATAACTGATAAAACCTTCCGCGATATTCAATCCAACTCTTTCCAGCTTCCTTTCTCAGGCCAACTTCATTTTCATCCGGACCATCCTCACAGACTCCCAACAGCCCGTTGCTGCAAAAAATTTGAAACTAGTACATGATTCTCAGCCTTGTTGGGTTCCAACTCTAATCGCTTATGAGCTATTCTCTCTCCAAGGTTTATATTACCATGCACTTTGCAGGCACCCAGCAAAGCCGCATATGTTCCACTATCATGCTCCTCTGACATATCATCAATGATTTTCACCGTATCCTTCAGCCTCCCAGCCCGACCAAGCATGTCGACCAGACATGTGAAGTGATCTAATTTCGGCTCCAAATCATGGACACTCTGCATCTGCTCAAAGTACTTTAGACCTTCTTCCACCAATCCTCCTTGACTGCATGCCATTAATATGCCCGCATAAGTAAAAGAATCTGGCTTCAGACCTTTGTTTTGCATTTGTTCAAACAGTTTTAAGCAGCTCTTCCCTGACCATTAATTCCATATCCTGCAATCATTACAGTCCAAGAGACTGAGTCTTTTTCAGCCAAATCCTTAAAAATTTTCTCAGCTTGCTCTAAGCAACCACACTTAGCATACATATCTATTAGTGCACTCCCAACAAAAGGATCTCTAACCAAGTCTTCTTTCAAAACAAAACAGTGAACCTCTTTCCCTAATCCAAGAGCCGACAACTGGGAACAGGAGGAAACAACAGGAAGAAGTGAGATTTCAGAAGCACGCAGTCCTTCTTCCATCATTTGATGAAATAAAAGGAGAGCTTCATTGCCAAGGTTAGTCTAAGAGTAACCAGCAATTATGGCATTCCAAGAGACTACATTTTTATCTTCCAAGCCATCAAACAATCTTCTTGCAGAGCTAGCCTCCCCGCATCGAATGTACATAGATATAAGACAGATGGCAATGAAAGAATCCAAATCTAGTCCATTTTGGAATGCAAAACCATGAATGGCTTTGCCAATATGGGTCAATTTAAGATGGGAGCATGCTAATAGTAAGCTGCCAATGGTGAACCAGTCAGGCTGCAGTCTCAAAGATCTCATTGTATAGAATAAATCCAGAGCTACGCTAGGATCTCCGTTTTGAGCATAGCCACCAATTAGGGCATTCCATGAGTTCGCTATTTTAAGGTTCATCTCCTTAAAAACATGATCTGTGTACCTTAGTAATCCACATTTTGCATAAGCTGAAATGAGTGCATTAGCCACCATCTCATCCAATTCGACCTCTTTCCGAATGGCATGACAATGCAGTTCCTTCAAGCTGGTTTACCCTGACTCATCTAGGCAAGATGTCAATGCATTTAGAATTGTTATGGTATTAGCCCCCATACCTTCTATTCGCATTTGATGTAGCAAATCAAATGTCTTTTCAACAGAACACTTTGATGAATACACACCAATTATAGCATTCCATGTAACTACATTCTGTTGATCCGCATTATCAAACAGCAATTGTGCATCCAATAAAGAGCCACATTTAGCATACATGTCAATCAATGCATTATCAAGCTGCAATTCCTGTATCAAACCCAACCTCACAGCGAACCCATGAAGCAACCTCCCAATATCAATTTGTCCCTTTTCTGCACAAAGAGGCAGTAAAGTAACCAATGTAGCAACATCAGGTCTTAGGCCATCAACCTGCATCATCTCCTCATAAACATCAAAGCACCCTCCTAACAATCCATTCTCTGAGAAAGCACAAATCAAAGCATTCCACGAAACCAGATTCCTCTCATACATCTTCTCAAACATTCTCACAGCCTCATCCAAGCATCCCCCTTTCCCATACATGGCAACCAAAGCGTTCCCTAGGAACACGTCCGAAGTCAGGCCCATCCTCAAAGCATACCCGTGCACAACCTCTCCTATCTCCGGCAACAAGAGACCCCCACTGCCTTGATCACACATGGCAGTGTGAAATTATCAGGCACTAGCTCCGTCGTTGAGATGAGCTCAAGGAACAAGTTAATTGCCTCCTCCCACATATCATTCCTCGTGCAATTACTGATAGCCGCATTCCAATTATACAAATTCCTCTCAAGCAATCCATCGAAAACCTTGCGGGCATCCCCAGGACAGCCACACATTGTGTACATGGTGATGAGTCGGGTGTTAAGCACCACATTCCCACCCAGCTCCCCTGACACGAATTCGTGCACCCGCCGCCCAATCTCGACCTCCTTCCTCTGCCCGCAAGCCTGCAAAAGAGCACCAATGGCATCCACCTGTGCCTGCAACAACCCGACCTCTTCTAGGCTGCCATTCTGCAAAAGCAACAGCGCAGCTTCAAGCTTACCTTCCTCACACAGACTTGCAATCTCACGAAGTGGATTAAGCTGCAATGTGAGTTCTCTCGAAATTAGAACAGCACCAGCATTGCATATTGCAGGCCCTGTTCTGGACAGACTCAAACCAATGAGCGGTCTGAGCTTTCCGTGGGCAGTGAAGGTGGCTGGAAGAGGAGGGTGAAAATGGTGGGAGGTGGAAAGGCCATGATCATGGTTTATGCCTGTCAGCTGCTTGAATCTGTAATTACCTCACTCCGGCAAGTGATGTTGGCATGGATGTTGGAGATGATTGGTGCCATTGCACATGGAGTTTCTAATCAATGGCTGCTGCTCACTGGACAGAGTTAAACGTGGAATACCACACCTACCAGATAGATGAGGATTTGTGTGCTTTAGTTCATTTTGAGAAACCATTAATTTGCAATCAATCGAAACAACTTGACATCATTTTGTTGCCTGTTCAAAGTTCAGTTTAAATGCAAAGTATGCTATGAATCCCGGCTAGCTGACAATGGATGAAAAAATATGAGGAAGAGATCATTGCAATGGATATGATGTCTTACATGAATGAATTTTAGAGAGAGAACAAAAAACAAAAAAAGGAAAAACTAAAAACGAAAAAGCATTTGATGGTGAATTGGTATCGTCAGGCAGTCGCTAAGTTTTTCTAGGTCACTGTAATTATTGTTAACTGGTTAAGATGGTGCACCATGGGTCACCTAAATTATATAAATTTTAATTTAATATATAACTTATCAATATATAATTTTTAATAAGATAGTTTATAATAATTTAATATATTAAATATAGACTATATTGAGTACAAAGATATATTATATTTGAATGAAAAGATAAATTATATTTATTATTTTGATTTTTATATGTATTTTTAACACAATTAGACATATTCTTATCACTGATCGATTAGATTTTACCTTAAATAAGTATCAATGTGAGACTAGATTTCATATATATATCCACCTACCTTAAAAAAATTTTTCCTTCAAATTTTTATTTTTGGCTTGCAACTAACGGCTTAGCCCCTTCTAAGTCTAACTTTTGGCTCATTGCTAGCGGCCTAGTCTTCGTTTGATCTAACCCACAATCTAATATAAAATTAGATTGGTTTTGATATCATCTATAATGATCAGACTCAAATTCAACTAATGGATTAAGACTTCTCTTCAGAATATTTAATACAATTAAAAAATATATATCCCATCCTGATTAATAAATTAGTTTTTACCCCAATATTGGATGTGTGACTAATATGTAAAATATCCCATGTCATAAAACCTTGTAATTGACGTCAAGCTGATTGTAAGACCTGATATGGTGATAACAAGCAAGCATTCATTTATTTTAGAAATTTCTTGGTTGTCTTATATAATTGGATGACAGCTATACCTATTCAATATGGTTGGGCATTGCGGTCACTCTTCAATATATTTTACGGCCGAACTTTGTAACTTGCCTGTATGGGTGATTTACATTCGGTAGGAAAATTCCTCAAGTTTAGGGGATATAATATTGAGGATAATGATATTGCTTAAATCAAGTGACAATGACACCGATAGACATGGTTTCCGACCTAGCAAGTAGATTCCTCTAAAACGTAAAATGTCAAAATATTTGCGTAGAATGCCGTTATCAAAAAACATTATCACTAGCAAATTCTACCTCAATGATTTTCTTCATACACCATTTTGATAGAACAAATTAACCAAGTGAATAACAATATTCTCAATAAAAAATATCAAGGAATCATGCATAGCCACACATTGGAGCCAAATTAGTAATTTTATAAAGGATATTATACAAATGAGAAAGGCTTCTCCTCCATGTTGATCTCATGCTGGTGAGCAGAAGCTGCACTAGTCTCCGGCAATTCCACTTCTCTCTCCGAGTCCGTCCACTCCTCCCTCTGGTACCGACGAGCATCCAAATAATATTCGACGTTAGGATGGGCTGGCGAAGGGGACCCTTCAGGGCCTTCGTCCCAATAGTGTTCAATGTCGGAGTGGTAGAAGGGAGGAGGAGAACTGGTTAGACGGCTATCGAGTTCACTCTGGTCGTGGCCGCGGACGAAATGGACGGGGGAATTACCGCTGGCGGGCGTGGATGGCCGGCTAGGCGATAAGGCCGGAGTGGTTGCTCCGGACCTCTTGTTCTCCTTTATATGTTTCTTGGCTGTGTTGTGCCATTTCTTGAGTGCAGCAGCCACTCTCTCATCAAAGATGGTGGACTTCATGTTGGATCCCATCTGATATAATCAAGCAAAATATAACTAGTTAATTAAATCCAGATAGATTTTAGTATTGGATCCATCATCAAATCTTATAAAATGTCAATATATAACTAGGTACTAATTATATAAAGGTTTATCGTATTATAACATTGGTTTGATGATGAACAAATTATATTAATTTAATTGGTATTAAACACACTAGCTTTGATGGGAGGTTTGCCACTGAAGCTTTGAGTTCGTCACTACAACTTCATCACAAAAATTTTATTCACGGTAAAATTAAATTGTTATATAGTTTATCAATCATTATAATTATAATTACCTGTGTAACCAGTGCATAGAGAGGAAGGGTTACATAGCTGCATAGGAATTGAATGAGAACCCTGGACCCAAATGAAAAATATTAGAATCAAGTTTAATTATTGAGATGCGAGTCAATTGGAACTATGATTTTTAATTTATATTCTAATTAATTGACTAATTAAGCTAATGAAAAAATATACAAGACTTTACCCCATGCTTATTCTTATGATCACATCCTCAAGTCTCTGATGGAAGCAAGAGCGTAGCCCAAATTCATACTGTACAGAGGGAAGAGGTACTTTTAAATTTCAAAGATGTTTTAATTATAAAGATTAAATGGATCAGTATTTGATTTTAATTGTTAGCATGAACAAAATGCATGATTAATTAAATTACCCAGGTCCAGGCGAAAAAAGCCAGCTGAAAGGCATTCTACAGAAAAAAAGTTTGAAAATATGATCAATACTATCAAAGAAATATAAATATTATAAAGCTAATAAAAGTGGTTAAATTAATGAAATATTAGAATTTGTACCTGAAAGAGAACAAAGTGGATGAGAAGCAAAAGCAAACAAGGCCGATTAAACCAGAAGTGATTATCAGTTGGTTGAACAACAGGCACACCCTTGACAACATCTCCTCTATCTTGGATCTCTAATCCCATCTTTGTTATAATGACTTGAAGCTTTGTTCCCACCAACAATATCATCTGCAATCAATAAGGCCGATTAGTATTACCCTCTAACACAACGCATTTTATAATAATCAAAGAGCTATCTTTTAACTGGTACTCACAATCAAGGGAATGAAAGGCAGCCATAGGTAAGAGTAAATGCCTGCAATTTTCAAACATAAAATATGAAATTAAATAAATATTTCTAATCTGTAAAGATTAAAGAGAAAATGTTGCTTAAGCTATTTATGATATATGCATTTTTTTTCAGCGTCGTGATTACCATGAGTGTTGGATAGCAAGAACAGGATAGCAAAGAACCAGATAATAGGACTGCAAACAACACAAGTTAGAATAATTAGTTATTGATCGATATTCTTATTTCAATATTAATCAATTAAATGATCTTCTTGAGTGTTACCTAATGCCAACTACAACTTTGAAGTCTTTCTCAAGAGATCTTTTGATGTACTTGTGGAAGTCAAATTTTGATGAGCTTTGAGGAGCCAAATGAGCCTGTTTATTAACAATAAAAATCACAAAATTACTTAGATATCATAATTCATACCATTTTTTCATCTCCTTGTGTTTAAAATATTAGATTGTTAATAAGTCTTACCATGATAAATCCATGCCGAAGCGTCAGGTAATCTACCTTTGGAACTGACCTCACAAATTGTCTGAAGAAACAAACCTGTTGATTGGGATATAAAGCCAATTTTAAGTATACTATATATCTTACAAGGACCCATCTTTTAACATTGATATTGATAGAAATATGTTAAACTTGTTTTTACTTAGTAAGAAACTGTAAAGTTTCTATGTTTTAAGGAGTTGTTTGAGCCATACATATATATTGGTGAAAGGGAAGGAAGAGCATACAGAACTATAGTGAAAAGGAAATGGTTTACATTTATGGTCCAAGTGTCGTAGCCCCCTACTTGTATGGATGCCAAGAGTCTGAAAATGATATTTGGGGTAGAAGTGTAGAAGGGTCCATATATACCTCAAAAAATATAATCCCAAACTACCCAACCTAATTCTTATTTATATCTTTTCATATTATTAAACATTGGTCAGTCAATTGTAACTATGAATAAAGAATATTGTTAATATGTTTTTTCTGTTAGTGCATACCTCTATGATTTTGACGGCCATACTATATTTAACTACCGAGATTATGAGAGACCTGAGTGATGATGATTGAATATTAGATGTGATCATCATATTACAGTTTCTTAAATATACTCACAATCCATAAGGTAACCGTGGATCTGCTCCAGAAATTCAAGTGGCGGCGGCCAAAGGTGGTTGCCCTAGCAAATCTAAACCTCTCTGGATCTGTAATACCATGAATTTGTTTTAGAAAAACTATGATGAAAGCTTAAATATGTAGAGGAAACGCAATCAATATTGATCAAATCCCAATTATAATTACCATGGGAGAACTGGTATTCGGCTGTCTTAGTCTCTTTTTCCCATGACTTCCAGGTGCTCATCTTGAAAATGATACCCATTTCAAGATTTTATGAGAAAAATAACTTGAATATTAGAACTAGTGCAACTCTTCATGATCAATGTCTTATTGCTGGTTGTAAGTACTTTTAAGGTGTTGTAGTACCTTAGCTCGGCCAAGAGCCATGGTTGAAATGCAGTAAAGGACATGAAAGAGAGCCAACACAAATATGAAGATGTGAAGTTGATAGATCCCATCATATGAGATGAAAGAAACTTTTCCCTGCCAACACAAAATCAATAGGAACTTATAATTAGTAAACTTATCTTGTCTAGCAAACTTTCCCTGGTTTTATATAACATATAATATGTATAGTTGAGCTTACCTGTTCTGCACACTTGTCTGAGCTACTACTCCCGCCGGCCAATATCCTTCTCGTATTACCATTACTCCACAAAAGCTTCCTTCTTGTGTTCTCGACCGTATTTTCTTCACTCCTGCATGGATGCCATGTATTTGCCACACTCTTGGGTATGCAAATTTCAGATATTGGTCCTTGCGTAATTGTTAGTAACAATGATATGAACCCCATCAGCATAAGCTCTGTTACATTAATGCATAACGGTTTTAGATGATGCTAATAAACTCATAATAATCGATGCATGCCCATGTTTTTGGATGATCCAAGCTCACCTGCTTTGATCTTCTCCAATGCTTCATACAGTGCTCTCTTATGCCTCCTCTTGAACCACTGCACCATTCAGATTCAGATGATGTAATATATGTGATCGTGTTAAGATGATAATATGTACACTTCAATCTCAATTGCTATGTTGCTAACCTGCCCAACGAGATGGATAATGTGTTCAATGAAAATGGAGACGACAACAAGCAAAAAGCACACAACTGCAACTGCCCATGTTGGAGTTTCCTCCAGAGTACGAACCCCTCCTCCTTCTGCCATGATATATGAACTCAAACTCTCCCCTCTCAAACACTATCACAACTATATCAAAAAGCAGCTCCTTAATCACACCAGCAGCTTTTTGATCTAGCTCTTTCTTTCTTCAAATATTCCACAATATCAGAAAGGGAGTAGAACAATGTGGGGATTGTAAGAGATGGGTAGGAGAGCATGTGGTATATATACGCGTGTCTTGTATACTATATGGTAGTTGAATCGGTCAATAGAGATATACAAAGATGCACGATATTTGGGCGTAGGAAGAAGAGATGAGCAATGGTAGGACTTGACCAGGTTAGATGAAAAAAGAATGGTTGACTAGCAAGTAGAAGAATGCTCCATTCAGTACACGAAAGCCTAACATGAACACCTAAATAAGTACTAGTATTCAATCATAAAAGACGTTGAATCAACATTCAAGAAAAAAATGATGTTCAATCAACAAGAACACCTAAATACATACTAGTAAGACCATCTTAACCATGATTAACTCGTCAGTCTAGAGATCCATAAGCATTATTGCAATTATTTGATTGGTTCTAATATTTATATATACTTATCATTTACTAATCTAATCATAGTCAATGTAGAACGTTCGTTGGGACACATATATTGAACAGATCCATTTTTTTATGGAAATACTCATGTATGATGATGATCAACGAATTATTAATTCACTGTTTTAGTCCAATCTTATACCTCAAAATACATCAAAGTATATGGCCTAATACATACACATTTGATATGCTCGAGAACACGTGTGGGCCCCCTAATAATTAAGCAGACTTTTTATTTAACAGAACATTTCCTTGGTTCTTGACCCAAAGGGTGGTGGTGTATTGTATGCGGTTTCATTCTGTGGACCCCTTCATGGCTATGATGAGCCTAAATATTTAACACTAAGTAGCTTGTAATTTTATTTGTGTTATTACTCTCAAATTATTTAATTCTATCCAACCACCCCAGAATCTATGGATTACAAGGGGCCGAATTAATTAGGAGAAGAACACATTAAACGTGGGACTTTTCTTTCATAAAACAGATGCGGGACCCATCTAAGATGGGGCTTTTGGTTAGATCAGGCTCGGCTCAGTGTAATAACCAGCGGAATAAATAAAAAAATATACGTATTAAAGAAACAAAAATGGTCAATGCAAACTACCAATTATTACCATTAAAATCTTAGATTCTAAACAAGCCTAATCTCTGCAACAAAGGGGTATAACAGGTATTCTAATTAAACAAAGGGGTACAAATTTGATCTATCACTACATTGTTTAAAAACTCAACTCGACATGTCTTAGGATAAAGTCTACTAAGAGTCTGATCCAAGCTGCCTTGGAATTATTTGTATATATTTTTAAGCCGACTCCAAGTTATTTAGATTATTTTTTAATTAAGTAAAAAAATATTATAATAAATTATGATATACCACTCTTTTGAAACTTGAAACTAATAAATATATAATTTATATCATTATAAAATATTGATTTAGTTAAATTAAAAAAATGTTTTAATAACTTTTGTTACTTGATTGGGGCAGTTAATCCTAAAATATTTTAGTAAGAGAGTGCTAGATTAAAAATAACCAAACACAAATACGTTTTCTTTTTACGTCAATACACATGCAAGAAAGTTGAATTCTTGCACTGTTGATTTCTTTTTCCTTCTATCCAAATGAGGATATTTCATCTTCCAACCAAATCAGTTCTAAGATTATAAAAGACTAATTTTATTTTTAGAGTAAAATAATCAATTAATATTACGGATAATATTTGTTATAAGACCAATGAGCAATTAGGTAAATACGAATTGATAGAACCCATTAGATAGTAAAATATTAAAACATCTATATATTTAATAAATTTTGAAAGGGAAAAATTAAGATGAGTTACACCTCATATAACTTATATCAGCTACACCTCTAATTACATGTATGAAAAGTATATTATATAAGTAGGATATTGATATATATGTAATTTTTATATCAATGACTTATTTTTGGAATTTTTACAAAAGTAATAGTTAAAAGATATTTTAAAATTAATTTTTATTATAATTACTTTGATAATTAAGATAAAAGGTTAAAAACGTTGGATTGATTTGAATATTTGTAAATACCCTAATTATTCATTTTTACATTTATCTATGTGGATTTTGGGTGATAAGACCCACTGAATCACTCTAAATAAATATTGTAGCTCATAGAAGCTACATGAGGTACTCATGTATATATAACTCATTTATTTATTTCTTTTTAGATCTTACAACTATAGCTATAAGACCTTACGAAGATTAACACTTTTTTGAAATGGTTTGATAAATCAATGTAAAAGCAAATCTTATATTTGATTACTTCAAAATTAGAATATATATATATAATATAATAATATATATAATGCATGTATGTATGTATAAAAGGAAAAATTGAGGTGAGTTACATCTCGTATAGCTAATTATATAAATTACACATTTAATTTGAATCTTTTTAGTGGGTCCAACAAAATAATCTTTATATGGATTAAAAACAGAGTTTATAAATAGGAAATTGATAAATTTTTATTTTAATTTTTGACATATTTATGATACTTTTAGATTTTTAAAAAATGCACTAATTAATTAATATTTTGAAATTATACCTTTTAAAGTCGTAGAATACATCTATGTTTTATTAACCATTGAGCAACCAGAATTTTGTAATCGCTCTCTACGGTTGTCGCCGCTTGTCGCCACCATTCTTTTGGGTGTAATATTATTTTTGTAACGTTTTAATATTTTCTTATAAACATGTTAATGAGTATTGTTTTATTGATTGTTGTTGTTTGGTAATTGTTGTTGAATGTTTATTGTTTATTATTATGATAAATTTACTAAATTAGTGTTTATTTTGTTATTGGATTGTTTTTTTGGAATTATTTTCAAATTAGTGGATTTGGAATTATTTAAAATAATTAATTTGATTATGTTTGAAATTTTTATGTTGTTTATATATAAGATATAAGATAACAATTATGATAGTATTATTTCCATAATTATATTTAACTTGTTTAAATTCATTATTGAAATTAGTAATTAAAATAAATGTTATTTTGTGATGATTGACAAGAGATGTGTAAATTAATTATTGAATTAATATGATGACAACTTGATTAAACTTGATATTTGAATTTTCAAAAATCGTAAGTACAATTTCATTTCATAAACTATAGTATTCAAAATAGTGATTTTCTAGTCAATTAATTTGGACTATAATTAAGCACTATAATTCCATAAGATGAAGTACAGTGCTTAGTATTTTTCTTAATTCAATTAGTTTCAAGTTGAGTTGAGCACTATGACTTCATAACTAAATTTTAATTTGTCATAATTTTAATTCATAATCATGTAAAATAATAATTTTCATGTATTATGAACAAGCATTTCATATAAATATATAGAGACCGATGTATGTCATTGTATTATAGACATATGAATTAACTTGTCTTCGGTGATTAGTGAATGCGATAATGAATATAAATGAGTGTGATTGGATGTATAAAAGGTGGTTAGGAGGAGGAATTTTCAATCTTGATTATGAGCATGCAGTTGAGATATTTCTTGATCTTGTGGCAGGGGATATGTGGATGAGTCAATTACACCACCACTAGATGAGAATGTCCCTATACCTCCATTGGGTGATGATGTGGAGGAGCCTCATGCAGGAGCCATCGATGAGACAGGTAGTTCTTGACAGCGTCGAGGATCGAATAGACCAAAACGCCTAGGACTGCTTTATCTTTCGGAGCCTTTTTTCATTCTATTATGAGGAGGTAATGTTTTCATATTCTTATTCAAATATTGTGAAATTAGTTTTAATGCGGATATGGGATGAGCATGTTAAGATTACATGAAGAATTTTATAGACTTCTTGATCAAAGTATGCCTAGATAAATTAGTGTTACAATTAAGGGCAAGTTCCATGGACCATATACTACATGAATTGATGTACCTCCTGATCTTAGGGATTACATAATGTAGAGAATGGATGGTAAATTACATGGTCATTCAATTTACATTATTTACACTTGAAAAATATATTACCTAGCTTGTAAATTTGTTTAATTTTGTTTCTGGCAAAGTATACAAGGGGGCTGAAGGATGAGCCACATACATGAGCTGCCCCAAATTATATAAGGGAATGACGAAGTAAGCGATAGATATAGCACTTACAGTATTGGACACAAGGAACCTTGTACACTGTGTGGAGGAAGGACGACCTGCTTGGATCCAACTAGTCATTTGGGAGCATCTCATTTAGGATCAGCGGGCTACTGATAGATTCTAGGAGCTATCGAGAAGAATAAGAAGATTTGGATGACACAAAAGGACAGTGAAATAACTTGTCAGGTTGGTAGATTTGTTAGTTTAGAGATCTACGAAGAATATGTGGTATGATTACTTTTCTTAAATTATTTTGTTCATCATTTGATTATGTTCTAATTTATTTAAGTTCTTTCGCAATGCAGGAGAAAGAGCTCGGAGGCCCTGTCCCATGGTCAGTTTTATTTAAGCACACACTGAAAAGACAAAGGGAAAGGTGCATATGCCAATAAGAAGTCCAAGGCTGTAGCGGTAAGTTTTCATATTTTATTCAATTTTTTCTTGATATGTAATTTTTAAATAAGCAAATAAGTTAGTTTAAATTTCTATTTTGAAATGTGTTGGAGTTGTGAAATTTGCACAAGTTAGTTTGATTTGTATTATGACATTGCAATTCTATCTTCTATCATTTACCAAATGTTTAATTGTAGGTAATAAATCTAGTAAACAAGGAAACATGTGTTGGGGGAGCTTCTGAGTTGTTTTTTCTTTTTAGGACTCTTGTGAAGACCGAACATTTTTTTCTTGATGAATGTGAAATTGTTATATGAATGTGTAATTGTTGTACGAAATATTGATTATGAAATTGTGAAATATAAAATGTGAAATTTGTATAGGTGTGAAAATTTTCTAATGTTCCATTAACAAGGAAAGTCTACCGAATTTTCTTTAAAATTATATGCTTTATAATGATTTCATTACCAAATTGCAAATATATTTAACTTCTTTTACATAATGTCATATGGTATCACCCATTTTGTGCATGTTTTCATTTTGAAAAACTGTTAACTAATTCGTGTTAATGAGTGATGTTTTTCCAGGCTAGGTACCGAGAGCCTATAGAATCGACATATGGTACTCATCCTTCTATCCAGTTGTCAGCCGTTTCCCATCTAGCATACCGATACGCGGTCGGAGAGCCAATCAAGGGTTGATATTGTGGATTGAGATATGCATTGATGGCAGTGCACCACCTTCCTCCCGATTCATGTGGATCCACTTCTTGTCTTGCTGATGATGCTGAGTCATGTGCTCGTACGATGCCAGACTCCTTAGCTTAATGATTCATTACTCCACCATTTCGAGGATTTAGAGACCCGTGAGTAGGATAGGCAGAGAAGGATCACAAGGATGAGGGAGGAGATGACGGTGGAGGTTGAGGCTTGGGACCGCCAGGTTACCAAGAAACGAGAGAGACAAGGGATTGAGGGAGGAGGCTCATACCCCACAAGACCAACTTGTCCAGTCCATTACTCCTGCTTTAGACGCTTAGATGGTTTGTCATATGATGACCATACGTAGAGAAAAACGTTGTGACCCTGGTGATTATGACCCTGATATGCCCCCTCGTGATCCTCTCACTCCTCCATTGATATAGATATTGGAATTTTCTTTGTGTTAGACATTTGATTTATATTTCATGTATGACATTGAATATTATATTCTAGGTTACATTTAACTTCTATTCAATGTTTATATATATATATATATTGTCATCATATCTGTTTATTTATAATCATTTGTAATTAAACAGGTAATTTTTTAAAAATAACAATTCTTTTAAATATTTTCATCATTTTATGGCCGAATTGTGACCGTTTTGCATCTGCTTTGTGACAACATGTGCGACCGGCAACCGGTCGCAATAGTTTACTAACAAGAAAGCCAGTCTCAAATCGAGGCTGAAACTGGATTTTCAACCGAAAAAGCCAGTATCAATAATTTGCAGCCAGCTTTGGGACTACTATTCGATTGCTAAATTTGAAGCATGTGCGTCCAATTGCTACTTTTGTGACCGCTTTTCTTTCCATTTGCAAATTTTATCAGCAACCCTAGCTCCTATGTCTGCATCTTGACAGTCATAAATGCGGTTGCAAATAATATCACCGCTCGGAATTGTGGTCTTCAGCGACTGTAAATTCAATCGCTGATGAATGATTTGTACTGGTGTTGGCTGATCAAATTTATAACCTTTCAAAGTTTGTTACTCTATGAGAGGTAAAATAGACACATATATAGACACACGCACACACACTGTAACGACCCAGCCTAAAGTGCAACGTAATGGGCTAAGTCATTTCTTTAAAATGGGTACCCCAGAAGTTAAAGATCTATAGTCCATTCCCACTTATAAACAGGATCTTCTCCCAGTAGGTATTAGATGTGAGACTAAGTTGAGGGATCTCACAATCCACCCACCTTAGGAAATTTCGTCCCCGAAATGCCTATTCTTGGCCCGTTGCTAGCCCCAGCCCACGTCCCTTCTAGCCCGTGACCGGTAGCCTAGCCAACGTTTCTAGTCTTGGCCCGTTGCTATCCCCAGCCCGCACCCTTTTTTGGCCCGTGACCGGCAGCCTAGCCAACGTCCCTAGTCCATCCCACCATCTAACACGGAACCAGGTCAGGCTCTGATACCATTTGTAACGACCCAGCCCAAAGTGCAACGTAATGGGCTAAGTCATTTCTTTAAAATGGGTACCCCGGAAGTTAAAGATCTATAGTCCATTCCCACTTATAAACAAGATCTTCTCTTAGATGTGGGACTAAGTTGAGGGATCTCACACACACACACACACTCTTATTAATAAGGGGAACTCAACACTGATATGTGATTAAAAGTAGGAGAATAAGCAAATCAAAATACAAGAAATATCTAAAAAAAGATAATAAGAATACCTCCTCGAGAAGGTTACAGGTTCAAATCTCGTTAACCTCAATATCTTAAAAAAACATTTCAAGGTAGAAGGTCCTAGCTAATTGCAACTTCTAACTTCTTATTAAATAGAGTCTCTCTAATTATATTAAAAAATATAAAATAAAAAAATTGAATAATTATAATTAATTTCCCATTCAAATAGGTTATATCTTTAAAGTCAATTATAGTGTATGTCTAAGATATTAAATTATTACAGTATATTTCATTATTCAATGAGAATTTATTTATAAAATTTAAATTTATCTTATATAGGTCACGAAATCTTGCCTAATATGGATATCAAACAAAAGAAAGATATAATCCACACATCTAAAATTATGGGTGCATTATCCATGCAACTTGACCTACTTTGACATATATTTAAGAATAATATGGACATGTGTTTTTCGTCTGATTTCACTGACTTTGGAAGCCCATTTTTTTCCTAGCTGCAAATTTCTGACCGCCATGATTTGTCTGATCATGACTTAGAAGTAACAAGCAATCAAGAATTGTTAAGATTATGAAAACTATTTAAGGATATTTTTGGTGGGAGAAGAGCAATGCAATCTATGGCATACCAAGACTCCTTTGGTAGTCCGCTATCTTTTAGAATTGACTAATGGCAAATTAAACAGTCATTGCCTTGGCCGCACTATTTTGTTTGGAAGCATTTGGAAAGAAGAAGACTTTGGATTTGACTTGGCCTGTTCAACATGTATATAAACCTTTTGTGTTAGGTAAGACTTTCCATATCATGGCTCCACTAATATGGATAGGAAAGAAAGGAGCTAGAATAGTATGTCAAACCATATACTTCCATATATCATATAATGTTAGCTAAATGGCGAACATTGAAGTTCATATAACAATTGAATGTTTGAATATTATGGCTCCCAGTTTATGTTTATTTTTTTCTTTATTAAAGCTTCAACCAACATATATATACACTAGTTTAGAGCCGCGCAACGGCTGTGTCATGTCTGTCAAACTTATTAAAATTTTATTAATTAATAAAATTAAAGACAAATAATAGTAGAAAACATTAAAAAATATTTTAAAATAAAATATGATAGATAAATATATAATAATTTTATAATTTGAAATCTTTATAAAAAGAATTATTGAAAATTTTTGACAAGTATCATTTTGTCAAGGTCAAAGCCGAATATCTAAATTAAATGTCCAATGCAAATTATCTTGCACTAAAAGATTCAAACTTCTAAGTCGCCTTTAACTTTTAATCAACAAAATTACACCTAAATGTTATGCTCAATATGAAATATATTTTAATTTAATTAATAATATATGAAAAAATATAAAAGCATTTAAAGTTAAAATATAAGTAAATATTTAATTGTAAACACAAATTTTCCAAATTTATTTAAAATTATCTTGCTCATTAAAATCAATTTGAAATTATCAAAAGAAAAATTTATATGAAAAATTTTTTTAATTAAAATTTAAATAGTAATATTTAATTGGTTAAAAACATGTGTTTTAAATATTTATTTAGTTTACAATACGTGTTTTAAATAGTTAAATGTAAATATTTGTTAATATTGAGTCTTGGTGGGTAGGAAACGAAAGCGAAGACTTTTGGTGAGTAGGAGTGCAAGGAGAAATAGTGGAGAGACTTTCAGTGGGAGAACTAACCGCCATAGTTGCAAAAACTGAATCAGACATTGAATCGGATTGGCAGGGAGTCATTGAATCAAACCGATTCATTAAAAATCGGTTCACTTGAATCAGTCAAAGTTGGTAGGTTATTTGTTATAAAATATATTATTTTTATGTTATGGCATGCATTATATTTTATAGTATTTTTTCATATTTTTTGAATTCTTTTTGAATTATTTTCAGTTAGTTATTATTTTTTATTTGAGTTAGAGTCGAGTCAACTTTTAATCATGAGAATGCCACCGAGAATTTATTTCCCCCCGTTTCTCTTGATGCGTCATTGACGCGTCCTCCTGCTACCATGCTGCCGATCACCACCGTGCCGCCCATCGCCGCCACCCCCCTGCTGCCCCAGACTATTCCCCACCCCACCCCGCTCCCCACCATTGCCACCCCCATTGTCGTGCCCCCCCCCCCACGTCGTCGTCGCCGTCGCCACCGCTCCCCCGCCCAGTCCGCCCTACCCATCACCCTGCCTCCCCTGCCCAGTTTACTCCGCTCAGTCCCCTCCCCCGGTGGCCCCGTCCCCTAATCCTCCTACCCCCTACCGTCGCCGACCCTCTGTTGCGGTCCCCCACTTGCCCACGTCACCGTAGCAGCCGATCACCGCTGCCGCCGTTGCTACCCAACCCATTCCACCCAGCCCTGGCTTCATCGATATAGGTTTTTTCAAAATTTCACTTTTACCCATGCCTAATAGATTTATTAATTACCATTCCTATAGCGTTTTTATCATTTACCTATAAAACCCAATTTTTGCATATTTAAATCGGTGATGAATCGGTCAAAATCGGCTAGAAATGGCCAATTTTGGGTCCGATTTTTTGTATAGGCAATTCACCATTTTTTGAATCGGACACCAACCCAGTCGATTTAAATCGGCCAATTTTTGCAACTATGGTAACATCAATACAATCTATGGCAGGCCAATACTCCCTTCATAATCCGCTATCTATTAGAATTGACTAATGGCAAATTAAGCACTCATTGCCTTGGCAGCATTATTTTGTTTGGAAGCGTTTGGAAAGAAGAATAACACTTTTGGATTTGACTTGGCCCATTCAACACATATATAAACCTTTTGTGTTAGGTGAAACTTTTTATATCATGGCTCCTCTAATATGGATTGGAAGGAAACGAGCTAGAATAGCATGTCCAACCATATACTGCCATCAAATAATGTTTGCTAAATGGCGAACATTGAAGTTTATAAAACAATAGAATGTTTGAATATATGGGTCAACATATGGTTTTTAATTAAGGGATGTATCTCTTTCCCATGTGAAGGATGCTGAAACCAACCCTAGTGTGTCCCGTATGATTCGGGAGAGGAGGATTGTTGGGAATCCCTCATCATACGATGAATGTGACTGACATGCAATTAAATGGGGAATCGTAAAGACATAGAGTTATTGTAAGAGGTACAAGGAATTCAAGAAGAATTGTTGAAAATGATGAGTATTTAGTGTTTGACTCTTCATATTTACAAGGCTGGTTTTCTTTTCCTATATATATATATGTAGTTGTATTGTGAGTGAAGGAGAATAGAAGAGAATACAACTAAATTGAGTGTATTAATGTGTGCTTCACTGTGAGGTTTTACGGTGAGGCTCTCCCTCTCTTTTTTAGAGGAGGGAGAGCCTCTCTTCATGGTGTACTGTCTTTGTTCGTTGAGTGTTCCCAATTGGATGTGTATCCCAGTTGGAAAGTATTCCTATTTGGAGTGTGTTTCAGTTAGAGGTTGAATGTATTCCTATTGAAGTGTGTTCCAGTTAGAGGTGAGTGCTCCCAATTGGATGTGTATCCTAATTGGAGTAATTTGATGTACCGGCTTTGCCTGAAGTGTGTGCCCATTATTTGATTATAGTGGATGGTTTTGTAGTTTCCCTTCTATTTTGGAGGTTCCACGTTAAATGTGTGGGTGTCATCTATCTTTATCCTTTATTGGTTGGCCTTGTCACACACTCAACATTGTGTTTGGTTATTTTGTTTGTTAAAAACCCTAACAGAATAGACAAAACTAGATCACACTTACTCTAAGTAAACACTAAATCACCCTTATTGTGGTCATTCCGATTCATGGATGATAACCAACAAATTAATGTGATTAGTTATGTCAACACAACTTACCTTGTGATACATTAGTCAAATAAAGCTTTCCTATATTTTATATGTAAAATATCTTACAATCCTCCACTATTTTTTATATAAAACATATCCAACAATTCCCCACTATTTTTTCATATAAGATCTAAATTTTGCCTGAAGAGACGAATTGAATCGTAATAAGTTGGAAGCTACTCATTGGGTTATCGCATACATACTTCAAGGAGGCGGATATCAACCTCCAAGAGGCTTAAGGCGAACACCATACTAGCCGTACACAGTTTGTGCACAAAGTTTGTGCTGTATAGGAAGGGTCTTAGTCTTATGAATCATATATGATCATCCCTAGTCATAATAAACGCAGAACCTCCCCTATGACTATAAGTGGTGACTTTAAAGATGTGTATGATCAATCGTAAATGTAGAAGAGGTGCACCCCCGATATAGTTTGGAGGTTACATGTTGTGACATGATCTATTTCTTACTACTACTTTAATCAAGTGAATGGATTAGATGAGTTAATTAGTTAGAAGAGCAAGAGTACAACATATTTAAACACTGAGTCGTGCTACAGTCAAATATATTTAGTGTACCTAGATTCGCTCTTCATCATGTTCCAAGACTTTGGGGCTTATATACTGTGCAAACGATAGTTCGCCTTGCCTCAAAGTTTAAGTGCTCCACGATAATAAAATAATAAACACTCAAAGGCAAACCATGATGGCATAGCAATCCAACATCATACATAGTCAAGTCATAAATTTAGGGCTCATGCCCATCATAGAGTCATTTACAGTAATATAGTTTCAAAATAGATAAAGATAATATAGGGCCCCCGCTACCACAACTAAGCTACCATATCTATGCTCCTAAGCTGGCCAATGCCAAAGAACCTCACATGTATAAAATACAAAAACACGTCACTAATAAAAAAAAGCTAATTCCTGGTCCTAAATAACTACTGGTAAACAAACTAACAAATAGCTAATCCATTACCCATAGGACTTAAAAGACTTAAGAAATTCCTCAAATTGGGCAGTAAGCAAAACTATTTAAAAAGAATGTTGGTGCACACACACAGCTAAAAGTCATATATCATACAACACACTTACGCCTTTACCACCTCCATATAACACTCGTATGGTACTCAGGTGGCAAAGTGGAACAGTTAAGTTAGTGCCACAAATTTCAAAAATGCATTGCGCCTAGTACTGTCATATTTTGCACTACCTTAAGGTTTGAAGGAGTATTAGTGCGACTCATAATGCCGGTACAACTCTCTTGACGGTAAAATCATAAACCCTCATATTTATACTTAGTAGGCTTTGGTAAGAACTTGTATAATAATATTTCTGGAACTTATCTTTAGAAACCATCAAGGGTTCTCATCCTCAAAGTTTTATTGAACTTGTGGGGAAAAACACGTCTAAATTGCCAGACATTGGTGGGATCCGATAAAACGCCACATATGTTATCTAACGTCTAAAACTTAGTTAAACTTGACACTTAAGGAGTCAAGAAGAGGAGAATCAAAAGACTACCACAGATCTAGATGAGTAGAGCTCCATATCCTAAGACTGCGAGTTCAACTGCGTAACCTAGCACAAAGATGAAACCGAATCAGGATCGGATCACATTGGCATGTATGTTGAGGCAAAGCCTCCACACCTGGACACTCATAGAAGACACTTGATTGTCTTAATTAGGTGTTTAAATGAAGTGTTAAACCTCATCAGGTGATTGAAATCATTGTTTAGGGTTTCAAGTACACGTAGATAGAAAAGTCCAATTTTAGCGAGCATAACGTACAATTTTTCAGATGGGATAAACAATATCCAAATTAAATTTTTACAAATTTTTACCAAGGCTGGTCCATAGGGCAACATGGTGAACAAGGCCGATTAAGGTCGGGTTTATGGTCTTAGGAACAATGTTATTGTGCGGCACACTGATTTTACTAAGGATTTTTCATAGGCTTAGAGACTCCAAATAGACCTGGTTCAGTCACGGTAGTTAGCCAACACCTTGAGCTTAAGCCCAGAGAAATTTCAGGTCTAAACACTAAGGATTTGGGCATGAATGGGCTCGGCAAGGGAAGGTCTTGGCTGGGTAATTTCTGGAGCAGGGTGACCTAACATGCTTGGGAAATTCATAACTCATGATATACTAACCCATTGGCTCCCACATTCAGACTCAATGCTATTGGGATACATCCTAAGGCATGCAAGGAATTTCATTCAAATCCATTACCTTTTTTCTCTATTTTTGGTTTTCATGTCCAAACGAAGGGAAGTAGGGTTTCACCCTTCATTCATGCACAGTCCAGATCATCGACCTAGAAGACATCCTAAATGATTTTAGTACCCAAATTTGACACATTTATTTTAGATAGTTAGGGAGTCATTACATCGTTTTTACCAATTTTATTAACATATTTTAGGTTGCTTACTAAGGAGCCTGATCTCAAAACATGGCAACATAGTTCAACATCACAACATGTGCAGTACATTATTTGGGGCTTTTGTTCATACCCTTTAGGTGGTAAGATTAGGCTTAGTAATTTTCATGAGAGATCCAACATCTATAGAAACAAACAAGCATAAGGATGACTCCAAAAGCTTACTATATCATGGAGTACAATTTCGGGAAATGGCAGCATGGTCACTTGAACAATAAAAGCTGTAGACTTTAGCCAAGTTCGCACCCCCCCCGCCCTCCTTTCATGCATTTAGACACTATAAATGTAAAACCTCAAATCCGGTTCATGCTCGGGAACTGAACCAGGATGTCACTGGTCCTAGTTGCGTCGGTTAACCCGAACCCAATTAGTGCGGATCTACTCTCGGCATCTCAAGATGGAAGATGTCAATCGCTTTGCATGGATGAATGCACAAAACCCCTAACATGCTACTACATGGATGATATAACAAGCAGTTTACATAACAAAATAATTACGATAAATCCAATAAAATTCATAAAATAAAACGGACAGAGCCTCCCCAAATACTGTAATTAGGGGCCACCCTATCAAATCATCATGTATAAATATATAAAACCATCAACATCCATTACAAAATATTTTTTTACATAAACATTTAATTTGGACACATCAAAACATTCTTGACATTTAGGTCTCGACCCATCAGTGAATTCTATTCACTTTTCACATCAAATTCTAGGCCTTACTTGTTGTACATATTCGATATCTAAACATATTTACTAAAACATATGTATTCAAATATCACAATTAGAAATTCTGCTATTGAAGCAAATATCATATCACATCATATTATCATACCTTGCATTACATCACATCATTCTAAATATAATGACAACATCAACAAAACATTAACATTCTATCATCTGACATGTTTGTGCAAGAGACATCATTGCTCCTTCGTCATGGCTGGCACATCCAACTCAGGCTCATCACCTGCATATTTTATAAAAGTACATCAGTAACAAGTGTTACTGGTCCAAAATATAACTATAACAAATTGGCTATGAGAGCTCTCATATGAAGGAAAACATTCATATACTTCGCCAGAACTCTCTGAAGGGCACCTACTGAGGAGCCATCAAGCTGCAGACCCAGTAGCATCCCGAATTGATTGCTCTACTGATGCCTCTCTCAGCATTTTCTCATTTCATTTTCTAGTCCCTTAGGACTACTAGTATATCCTATGCCCTCTCCTTTCCTCGATAATTCTCCTAGCCTTGAGCACGAAAGCCAAGTACTTTCAGGGTTAGTACCCTTTGAACCACAAGTCCGGATATGCGCTATACTAAACAGTACCCATAAACCTCTACGTTCTCCGAGTGTGAGGAACTCAAACATAGAGTTGTTAGGATCCCTCGGGAATGGAACAACTCGCTCACTAATCTAGAGCCTGCTTTGATTGGCGCGTGCACCCACTCATAGTACGTGGGAGGCGGTTCTCCCATTGCTCGTCTCACTGAAATGTGATAAAAATTATATATATATAGGCCTGGGAAGGGATATATACAATAGTCCTGAAGGTAACTTGTGGTGGATCTTGTTTTTGAAAATATACTCGAGGGATCTCATCCTCAAGGGTTGTTGATCCGGAAAACTGGTTGATTAGATGGCCCGGGTTAAGTGGGATCTAATAAAACACAACAGAATAAAGTGTAAAATAGGAAACGAGTCCTAAACGGACATGGTAGAAACTCCAATCGTGTCCACGTGCCTAAGTGGTGAGCTCCTACTCTGTACCTACACATCAAATCTAGAAGCTACCGCCCACTAACTGAATGATGCATCAAACATCCTATAGCATATACCCACCACGTCATACATCAATCACACATAAGTTTTCCTATGCTACATTGTACTAGAATACGATAATTATTTAGTTTACCTAATTAGTTCCTTAGTAGTTGTTTTCATACACTTCAATCAAGCAAATTTCATATTTTTACTCATAATAAAATAGCAAACTTGTCAATTCATTAACCCTATCATGTTGTGCTCATTTAGGTTCGTCGTGTGCCTCGGAGCACGAATTCGGCGCTCGACAATGTTCGAAGTTTGATCGGCTTCCAGGATGGGCGACACTAGGCTCTACTCCAGTCGGGAAAGGTCGTGGGAGGGTTGGCAATGTTGATACGGTGACTGGATGGCAGCGGTGACGATCACCGGTGGTGAAATCAGTGACAGGTAAAGGGGTGACATCTAGGGTTTGTAATAAACAGGTGTCAAGGGTGAAGAAGACGAGTGGTTAACAGGAGACAACGAGTGATCGGGGGAAGAAGATGAGTGGTAGGGGGAGAAAACAAGTGGTCAAGGGAAGAAAACGAGTGGTCGAGGAGAAGGTCAGGGGTCGTCTCGTAAATAGAACTTGACTTGACTCCAACTCGAGTCAAAAGTAATAACTAACTTGTAATAAAAATATAGGGAAAAATCCTATAAAACATAACACACACCATAACATCACAATGAAATGGTCTATAGCTAATAACCCACCCAAACTGCTCGTAACACGTCCTAATGCGTTATTCGGCCTAAAAATAATTCTACGATATAATACTATATTAAGTAAAGAAAATCTAGGCATACTCTCATATATTCTGATAACTCATTCTACTATTGTCTTACTGACGTTATCATCATATACTTGGGCACACATGACTCTCATGGTTCATAATACATGATTGGCCTCATCTCGGTACGTGTGTTCTGAAATTTACTCGACCGAAAATAACAGTTCAACTAACCGGTTCTAACTATAAAACCCTAACTCGAGTCATGGGTTTTATAATAACAGAAGAAGTGCACAACATAAAACATGTAGAGCTACATATTTGAGCATAACTAGACCGAAATCATGCAAATGGAACTTCAACACAACAAGTTATAATTTTTGCGGTGAATAGTGCAAGGTCAAGACAACATTGGACATAAAAATGCATATCTATTTTCCTACATGCTCAAATGCGATGATTCAAACTTCTACAGACTCCTAAGAAATAGATCTACATAGAAAGAATATCACAAAAATATGAAAACATACATAAACAAGCAATCAACATGCAATAACACGGAACAAGGGTAAAGAGTGACCATTACCTCTGAGGGGATCAAGGGAAGGTCTATAGGGGATTCCTACCCCAAGACCTTCGACCCTTGCTAGCTAGGCTAGGCTAGGAGAAGCTTAGGAGGGCCTAGAAGGGCTTGGAAAAGAGAAGGAAGCAATAGGGAGACAAAAGGAGTAAAGGAGCAAAAGGTTGGAAATGGTCAAACTCGTCTTCTATTTATAGGCAAAAATTAGGGCTATTGCACTGCGCTTTGGCAAGCCAGGCCATGGGAGCCAAGAAAACCGTGCATGCAAGCTGGTTGCATGAACTAGGCGCATGCCAAACTGGGTAAACTTTTAGGGCGCAAAAGCGCTGGCCAAGGCCCTGGACCAGCACCTTTGCGCTCCACATAAAGGGAGGGAAATTCAAAAGTGTGGACTCAAGGGTGCTGGGCCAGCATCTTTGCTCCCAGACTTAATTTTTGAAACCCTAGACAGATAGGTGCCATGGTGCTGGGGCAGTGCCTTTGCACCAAAACCAAAAATAGTGCACTTAGGGTTTCACCTTAGGGCAAATTGTGGCAACCTCAGGAACCGTGCTGAGATTCCAATATGAGCAAGGATCGATCGAGATGGTTTCGGACAAGCAGCAAATGCATACTAGACATGCGAGGGACTCGGTCATCATGGCATGAGTTGTACAGGGGCTAGGATAGAGCGAGAGGGTTCCAAACTAGCAGGAGACGGATGCTAGACATGGGAGGGACTTGGTGCTAACCTCTAACTAGACTCGACTCGACCGAACCAAAAATTAAAAAGACTAGGTATGAAGCATCCAATAGGTGTACCGAAGCTGAAGGAGGCTAGAGCTGGGCAAAGACATACCATACCATACTCGAATCACAACGAAAATGGCCGAGCCTTACTAACCCGATTCGGGTACCATCAGAACTAAGTCAAAAACTTGGGTGGACAGCCAAGATTTGACAGCCTCCCTCACTTAGAAAAATTCCATCCCGGAATTTTCTAAGGGGTTACACACGGAGCGACACACCACAAACACCACATACAACATGCAATAGCTCTGAACCAAGAAGCAAGGAAGCGTGCTAATATCTCGAGTCATCGCCCTTCTCTAGGAAAAGTTTGGAGAAATGTTGCCGAATCTCATCTTGAAGCTCGCATGCGGCCTCCTCAACACCCTGTCGCGACCAAAGGACCTTTAGAAGGGGCAATTCCTTCCTACAGAGTGTTTTCATAGACCGGTCAACAATTTGCGTAGCCTCCTCCTTTGAGGATAGGTTGGGTTGGATGTCAAACTCCTCATTTTGAAGTTGAGTGATCCATCCGACATGTACTTCTTTAGCATGGAGACGTGGAATATTGGATGTACTATCGATAGATTGGGTGGTAGTGGAAGCTTACAAGCAACCACACCAGCTCTTCTCAACACCTCGAACGAGCCAATAAACCTCTGGCTTAGCGAGCCCTGTCTCCCTAAGTGCATGCCTCCTTTAGTCAGTGAAACTTTCACGAAGACAAGATCCTCGAGGTGAACTACAACCACCTGCGATGCCTGCTGTTTAGGTCCTTATGTGTGAAGATATACTTCAAGCTCTTATGATCAATGAAGAGCAAGGACACTCCATACAGATAATGTTTCATTTGCGCAGTGCAATCACTATCGTTACAAGCTCCAAATCATGTGTAGAATAGTTTTTCTCGTGAACATTCAGATGTCGTGATGCGTAGACAATCACTCTACCCTCTGCATCAGTACATATCCCATTCCAATACCAGAGGCATCACTGTAAACCACGAAGTCGTTATGATCATCTGGTAGACTCAACACATGAGGTGAGTCTCTCCCTCAAAGTTTAAAAACTTTGCTCACAAACATCTATCCACATGAAGTTCACTTCCTTCCCCGTCAGTAGTGTGAGAGAGGCTGGTAAGAAAGAGAAAACCTATATAAACCTCCAATAATAATTAGGCAAACCAAAAAAATTCATATCTCTGTGGTTGTGGTAGGTTGTTCCCATCTCAGTGCTTCGTTGACCTTGGCTGGATCCACTGCAAATCTAGCTGCTGATACAACATGTCCCAAAAAGACTACTTCAGCTAGCCAAAACTTACATTTAGAGAGTTTGCAAATGGGTAGTGCTCCCGTAAAGTTTGCAAAACAATCCTCAAGTGTGTCTTGTGCTACTCTTTGGACCTCGAGCAAATAAGGACGTCATCCACAAACACTATCACGAATTGGCCTAGGTATGGCTGAAACACCCGGTTCATGATATCCGTAAATGCTACTGGTGCATTAGCCAGCCCAATAGGTATGACTAAAAACTCATAGTGTCCTTGCCTAATCATCAAGGTTGTCTTCAGTACGTCCTCCTTTCGTATCCACAACCAATGTTGTCCCGATTGATGATCAATCTTTGAATATGTTGAAACTCTTCCAAGCTGACCAAACAAATTGTCTATCTGCTGAAGGGGATAATGGTTCTTCATCATAACCTAGTGGAACATTCTGTAGTCAATGTACAACAACATGCTGCTGTCCTTCTTTCTAACTAAGAGGTTTGGAGCGCTCCAAGGTAAGACACTCGGTCTGATGAAGCCCTGCTCCAATAGCTCATGTAATTGGATCTTAGTTCCCTAAGCTCAAGTGGTGCCATCCGATAAGGTGCTCTAGAGAGGTGCGGGAACCAAGTTGATAGCGAACTCCACTCTGGCAAGCAATAGTCTAGGCAACTCATTTGGGAATACATTGACAAGCTCACTGGCCACTGGAATCCGTGTCATCTTTGGTGCTGACAGATCGGGCGTAGCCACAACTATAGGAAGGAAGAACTTACATCTCCAATCTATCAACCTTTGAGCTCGCTAGTAGGATATTAGACATCTGCCTCTTCCCTTGAATGCAATCCTCACATACCTCTTCAGTCTTAGATGAACCTTCTTCTTCATGCTATTTATCAGTCTTCGGTGGCATGTCATCCAATCCATGCAGAATATCATGTCAAACTCCTACATTGGCAAAACTGTAAAATCAGTCAGAAGGATGCACTGCTGGATAACCATAGTGACACCCCTCACACTCACTGGTTGTATGCACGACTCCGGCAGGAGTTGATACAACCAAGTAATAGCCTCTGTTCTCTACACACAATCCAATCTTATCGACAAAAGTCTTAGCCATGAGCAAATGTGTGCTACCAAAATCAAACAATGCCACTGTAGGTGTAGAATGGATAAGTAGGGTACTTGAAATGACGGCGGCATCCTAGACCACCTCCTCTGTAGTCACAAGGTAGACCCTGCCTTGCTACTTTGGTATGGCTTCCTAAATCTGCCTGTCAGCCTATCCCTAAGTCTTGTGCTCGTGTGTGACCAACATTCATTGCCGCTAGACCAACCTGTCTCTGTTAACCTTGTCCTCAACACCTTTGGCCTGTCGGCCCTACTTACTACTCAAGCCCTACTATTCCCCCTATTGTGCCCACTACTGCGGGTAGCCTCTTCCCCACTGCCCCTAAGGTTGGGCTAGTGGTGTAGGAAGAAGTGATCGTTGTGGTAGTGCAGGCAATCCTCTCTACTACTACTACTACTGCTGGGGTTAGTACCGGTGGTAATGCTCCTAGGGCTGCTAGTGGTACTGTTGCAGCTGTTGGCGCGGCTGCCTCAGGCACTCGGGTGCAGGTTGCCCCAACTCACCACATGCAAAGCATGCACTAGTGGCTCTCTTGTCGGGGCCCTGATGATGCCTTTGACACTCTAGGCACACTGGGTACCCTGGTAGTCACTTCCTCTTTGACCCTAGAATGATTGACTCTGTTGAGGGAATCGCTGAACCTGTTGTCCCTCCGCGGCATATACTCTCACTCCACTCAATTATAAATGGTCGATTTGGTTATAAAGTAATGGGTATCCGATACCGAATTCTTATATTCAAATTTGAATTATAAAAATAATTAGTACTTCATTAATTTTTAAAACTAATACTTATTAATAAAATTATAAATAATATATTTTCACTTAGCACAACCTTATAGATGACGTATTAATATTATTATGTATATAGTTTGAGTATTTATTTCCAAATATGTAGTTTTTATAGTTAAATAGGTACCCGTTTAATAAATGGTCGAGTTTGATTTTGTCTTAATTGGGTTTGGCAAAACTTTGATGGTAAATGGTTAGGTTTGGTTTATATAGTTAGCTTAAATAATGGGTATGATTTAGTCAATACTAACCAAACTCTATCAATAGTCACCCTTATTTCTAGATTGATGAAACATAATGTGCGGAAAACAAAAAAATTGACCCATACGTATTGAACCTATTATTGCAAGCATAAATGTGATCTAGTAGTTAAGTACATAGTTACAATTCTCATGTCATGAATAACTAATTTGGACATGACCCATTCACTCACACACAGACACACACATATACACACACACACACACACACTCTCTCTCTCTCTCTCTCTCTCTCATATATATATATATATATATATATATATGGGGAACTCAACAATGGTCTAACATTAAAATTAGGAGAATTAACAGACCAAAATACAAGAAAAATCTGAAAAAATATAATAAACATACTTCATTGAGAAGGTTACGGGTTTGAATTTCCTTAATCTCAATTCTTAGGAAAAAAAACCTTTGATGGTAGACAGTCACAGGTTCGAATCCAGCTAATCGTAACTTCCAACTTTTACTAAAAAGTATATGTCTACTTGTATTAAGAAAAATATAATAAAAAATCAATTAATTATAAATCATCTTTCTATTCAAATAGGTTATATGTTAAAGTCAATTATAGTCCATATCTAAGATATTAAATTATTACAATCTATGCCATTGTTTCAATTAAAATTTATTTGGTATAGGTCCCAAAATCTCGCCCAACATGAATATCAAACAATGGGATGAAAAAAGCCACACATCTAAATGTACGGGTGCATCATCCATGTAACTTGACCTACTTTGACAAATAATGAACAACATGGGCATGTATATTTTGCCGTCTGATTTCTCTGACTTTTGAATCCCTTTTTCTTCCTAGCCGCAAAGATCTGACCGCCATCTGTTTGATCATGACTTAGAAGCCGAAAGCAATCAAGAATGGTTGAGATTAAGAAAACTATAAGGATAATTTTAGTGCAAGAAGTAAGAGCAATACAATCTAAGGCATACCAAGACGCCTTTCGTATTCCGCTATCTTTTAGAATTGACAAATGGCAAATTTAGCACTCACTGCCTCGGCAACATTATTTTGTTTGGAAGCGTTTGGAAAGAAGAATAACACTTTGGATTTGACTTCTCCCGTTCAACACATGCATAAACCTGATGTTAGGTGAGACTTTTTATAACAATTTGGATGTTGACTTCTCCCGTTCAACACATATATAAACGTGTTGTGTTAGGTGAGACTTCTTATATCGTGGCTACTTTAATATGGATTGGAAGGAAACGAGCCAGAATAGCATGTCCGACTATATACTGCCATCAAATAACGTTTGCTAAATGGCGAACATTGACGTTTATATAACAATAGAATGTTTGAATATATGGCTATATGGCTCAATATATGTTTTTTAATCAAAGTTTCAATATATATATATATAGATGTGCTGCTGTGCGCCGCATGAAAATGCAGCGCATTGAATCTGGGCTGCTGATCCAGATCCGGTGGCCAATTGCCGTCAGCGCCCCCCCCCCCGCACGGGCACCCCGCCGGCCACCGCCCGCGGCCCACCCGCCACCAACAGCCACCCTAGCACCCCACCCGCCCACTTGCCACTGCCCGCTGCCCGCAGCCCGGGCCACCGCCCACCCGCCCGTGGTCCACCTACCCCCACCCACGGCCCACCCGCCCACTCTCCACTTCCCCCCACCCACGGCCCCCGCCATCGCCTTTTGCTACCATGCCACCACCCCCGCCACCGCCCGAGCCAGGCTGACCCCTGTTTCGACTCGACTAAATAAAAACTAATCCGGTATCGACTCAAGTCAAGTTAATAAAAAAATGACTCGGTTTCGACTCCAGTAAAGTAAATAAATAATTGACTCCATTTTGACTCGACTTAATAAAAATTGACCTGATATCGACTCGAGTCAAGTTAATAAAAAAATGACTTGGTCTTCATTGTAGTTAATATTCTTATAATATTTAAATAAATCAGAAACAAAACACAGCAAATCCATCTTATATAACTTTCTTGTACATGATGAATACAAGTACAAACTTACAAGTTACAAAAGTGTGAAATTTGATTAAAGCAAATAACAATTAATGGTAACAAGTTACAAATTCGGAGCTATTATAGTCATTCTGCATTACTGCATTGACATTCGCCATCACTCTACCGACGCCCCTGAATAGACTCCACGACTCCACTTGCAGCTGGAACAATTTTTTGCGTACATATGTAAAAACAAAATATGGAAAATAATCACAAAAAATATATATAACAAACATCAAAAGAAGGGTTTATTAGGCGACATTACCGTGATACAATTGCAAGGCAAGCGTGTTTATCATGCCCAACTCCCCGTTGATTACAACCATGGCATAGCCTATGTTTTCCCAAATGGTCCACTGCAAGTTCTTTACCACTTTTCCATCTTTTACCACTTCCTTTTGTCTTTGACTGTGCAGGTGGATGGACTTGTATTCCATGAGGTAGTTGTATTCCATGATACCAATCATCTACCACATCTTCTACCAATTTTTCTGTCTCCAACAATTTTTGCTTGGCGAGTTCAAACTTTTCAGATGACGAATATGCCCTTTTGGCCCATTGATTAAATATACAGTGCAATTCTCCCCAATTTGATAATAACGTTTTGTTACAATCACCATGAAGTTCCACTCCCTCACCATCAAAAACAATTTCCTTTGCTATGTCAATTTTTCATCTCTTCATGATATACATTTCAGGAAAAATATCCCCCTCATTCAATCTAAGTACATATAGCAAATGTCTACATGGAAAACCTTCACTTTCTAAAAGTTGACAACTACATGTGCATCTCCTATTAGCTACTTTGTAAGTGACACATGCAACCAACTCTTTTTTATTTCTACAACATGTTACATCATACAGTCAACATCCTCCCCATCTAATTTCTTATGAGATGAGCAACAAGCCATATTGTATTGTAGTTCTTCTTGAAACTTATAAAACACTTTTCGAGTATAAACCTTTTCCATCATACATTCCATATTGAATAGGGTGACCAATTGAGGGCTTTTATATGAATTTTCATATGCTTCTTTTGCCTCGTTCAATCTCCGTCTTTTGATAGCTCTCTTATATCTATGTATAAACTCAATGAGGCTATTTTTTTGTTCACATACCTTGAGTAAAATGAGTTTTGAGATTCACTTCGTTGTGAACTTTTTATACCAGCTAAAAATATACCTTTACTATACACAGGCACCCAAGGATGACGAATTGCATTTATGGATTTCAACCACTCATTTTCCTCCACGCAATTATCTTTCATTAGTTCACTCCATTGTGATTCAAAGACTTCTTCATTTTCTGCACCATAAATTAAACTATGGAATGGCTCATAAAACTCC
This sequence comes from Piper betle, assembly GCA_033002965.1. Classification (NCBI taxonomy): domain Eukaryota; kingdom Viridiplantae; phylum Streptophyta; class Magnoliopsida; order Piperales; family Piperaceae; genus Piper; species Piper betle. The sequence goes on along the minus strand of JAURVB010013260.1, from coordinate 69,779 downwards.
CTCCTATGAGCAATTGCACCTAATTTTTTAGCTCCTTCTTAAGGATATGCCAAATGCAAAGACGGTGATATGTTGATGGAAATATCAATTTACTTGCTTTATCATTATAGGATCTTGGTCAGTAACAATTGCCTCAGGATGCCTTCCATCCATGCATTTCAAAAATGTTTTAAAAAGCCACATAAATGATTCTATCTTCTCATTACACAAAAATGCACATCCAAATGTAATTGTTTGCATGTGATGGTTTACACCGGTGAATGGGGCAAAAACAAGTACATATTTATTTGTATTATATGTTGTATAAAAAATGATCACATATGAGTAAAGTTGATAATTTTTCTTGCAATTCCATCCGCCCAAAAACAATGCTTTAATCTACCCTCATCATCTATTTCATAGCAATAAAAAAGAAGTCATTCATCTCTTTCATTTCCTCGAAATGTTCCATCAATAATTGGGCATCAATTTCCTTTATCTCTTTTATATTTTGTCTGCATATTTCTAATATCTTTCTCTGTACAACCAATATTTTCTGCCCCACCTGCTTGAATTTCTAGTACAGACATTAGTTGAGAAGTTTTTATGTTAGCCTCTCCGAATTGGTCAATCAAATTTTGGTGCACACTTGTAACATGCCTATGTGACCTGAGAAATTGAATTTTTGATGGTGTAAGGAGTGCATGACTATGTCCTTCTTCGAAATACATGACATTCCATGTGCCCTCTTTATTCTTAGTTACCCTGATGCGTGCTTGACAACCTTCTCTTATTATAGGATGAGTTCTCTTTTTCCTTTGTCAGGTATTTCTCTTTTTTGCTCATCTTCTCTGAAATGTCATTCTTTAGAACACACGAAGACTTGCAACCATAACTCTTTTGTTCTCCTATGATAATTTGTACTATGTTTAAGTATACCAAAACCGGCCATTTTTGAATAACTACTGTCTAAGTCAAGTGCATCGTCCAAACAATCAAATTGCATTACAACCTTCGGTTTGAACTCATCTTCTACAATAGGATAAAATGTTGTAATATGTTGGCCTATTTCTTCTTCCTCGTATGCTTTATCTTGAAGCTTGTCCATTCTTAAAAAAATATAAAATTTATAAAAACTAAGAATATTTTCAATTAAAATAGACGCAGTAAACATGCTTTAGTTAAGTCAAAGTATTTTTAAAGGCTTAACTCTAACCTGATTCTCGTATTCTGAAAGATGTCTTTCTGGCGACTTCGACTCCCTGTGACCTAAAAATATCAATTTAATGTTAAATATAAATATATGTCACAGAAGCCTGTTAAAAAAATTAAATTCAACATTAAACTAGCACACCCACGCGCAACTGAGGGCATGAATGGGGGGAGAAACCTATCGACGGGGGAGGGGTGAATTTGATTGTGGGCCGCCAGATCTGGATCCGGCGGCCCAGGGTGCAGTGTGCTGCATTTTCATGCAGCGCATAACAACAATTTTATATATATATATATATATATATATATATATATATATATATTGTTAGATCCAGGTAGATGAGAACACCTAGCTACATGAAAGAAAACAGAGAGCAAGCGTAAGTCGCAGGAATTACGCTCTCCTTAAGACAATAAACACCCCCACATAAGTTGAAATGGGATGTCCAGCGAGTTTACCTCTAAGATAAAGCGGGATACTTATCAACTACTTGTTGTAAAGAGGTCAATCACAGAAATGCAAAAGGAATTGGTTGTTATCTAGTTCATTCAGAGACAAGAGACAAAGACTTTTATAGAAGTAATCTTCAAGGCCGTTATAAACGTTTAAGACATGAGTTATCAGAAATTAATAGTGAACCAAATGAGGGATATAAATAGTAAAATACAATAAGTCACTTAATTGTAAGTAAAAACTAAATCTCACTTATTGTGGTGGTCATTTCAATTTATAGATGATAACCAACAAATTAATCTGATTAGTTATGTCAACACAACATATCTTGTGTGATACAATAATCAAATAAAACTTTCCTATATTTTATATAAAAAATATGTAACAACTCCCCACAATTTTTTCATATAACATCCAAATTAAGTCTGAAGGGACGAACTAAATTGTGATATTATAAGTTGGAAGCTACTCATAGAACTATCGCATACATATTTCACGGAAGCAAATTTCAACCCTCCAAGAGGGTTAAGACAAACGCTATACTGGGCTTAAAGTGAATTTGTGCAGAGTTCGTGCTACATAGGATAGGTCTTAGACTTTAGAATCCTATATGATCACCCCTAGCTACAAATGAGGAAGAACCTCCTTTGTGACTATGGGTGGGCAATTTAAATATGCGTATGATCAATCCCAACTGTAAAAGAGACACCCCCCAATACAGTTTCCAGGTTGCATGCTATGACATGATCCATTTCTTACTACTTTATTCAAGTAATTTGGTTAGGTGACTTAATTACTTAGATGCAGATGAGTGGGACAAATTTAAACACTTGGCCATGGTTACCTATTCCACATACCTCACAAGAGCATTAAATAACTAACACAACATCATTGGATGCTAGGGCTTCATACCCTCACACCTGGACTGCATGTGGGTCTTCAAGCGGTATGATCTATTTGCTCCTCCTACCCACATTACTTTTACACTCACACATAGTTGTAGCCAAATACCTTTAGTGTACCTAGATTGCTCCTCGTCATATTCTGAGACTCTAAGGATTATATACCCTCCAAAAGATAGTTAGCCTTGCCCCAAAGTTTAATCGATCCACGATAATAAAATAATAGTAATAATAGGTAGAGTTATACACTCAAACGCAAACCACCATGGCAAACCAACCCAAAGTCATACATAGTCAAGACATAAATTTAGGGCTCATGCTGGTCATTTAGTCATCCACAATCATATAGTTTCAAAATACATAAAAACAACATAGGGCCCTCGCCACCACCGTTGATCCACCAGTTCCATGCGCCTAAGTCGGGCAACGCCAAAGAACCTCACCTACATATAGTACAAAAACATGCCGGTAATCAAATAAATTTGATTACCTGTTCGAAATAACTATCGACAAAACGATCTACCAAATGAGTATTCCATCACTCACGGGACTTACATGACTTTGAAAAAGCCTCAAACTGGGTGATAAGCAAAACAACTTAAAAAGAATGCAGGAGTGCGCACATGGAACACGTTTACACCTTACCACCTCCATATAACACCTACAACTGTACTTATGTGGGAAAGGGGGAAAATTAAGTTAGTGACAAAAATTCTAAAATGTGCTACGTTACACAATACCCTCATACTTTGCACTACCTCAGGGTTTGATGGAGTACTAGTATGACTCATAATGCCCATACAACTCTCTTGACGTAAAATCGTAAACCCTCATACTTTTACTAAGTAGGCTTGGGTAGCGACTTGTATAATAATATTTTTGGGGCTTATCTATTGAAAAACATCAAGGGGTCTCATCCTTAAAGTTTTATTAAACTTGTAGAAAAAACATGGCTAAATGGCTCAACACCAAAGGGATTCGATAAAATGTTGTTGATGTTGTCTTGCATCTAAAACTTAGTTAAACTTGACACTCAAGGAGTCAATAAGATGAGAAGCAAATGAGTACAATGGACATGGGTGTGTGGAGCTCTGTATCCTCAGACGGCGAGTTCAACCCACTTAACATAGCATAAAGATGGAAGTGAATCAAGATCGGATCTTATTGGCAGTCATAACGAGGCAAAGCCTCCACACCTGCACACTCATAAAAGACACTTGATTGTCTTCATTAGGTGTTTAAATGAAATGTTAAACCTCATTAAGTGACTTAATTCTTATTTAGGGTTTAATGCACACTCAATTGGAAAAGTCCAATTCAAGGATTATAATCGACAGGCTTATTGGACGATTTTTAGACACCTCGAATGATGTCCAAGTGGGCTGTAATTTGAACTAGCTAGACCTGCCACTCTATGGTCTAAGCCCATGATTTTAGTCAGAGTTTTATGTTAGTGAACCAATCAGTTTAGTCATCGATTCGAGTTGAGTCAGTTTCATGGCTCACATGCTGAGCCGAAGCTAGTCGAGCATTATGAATGATGAGTGTTAAGTGTATCCGAGTATATGGTGATAAGGTCAAAAAAATGATGAGAAATGGGTTATCAGAGTATATGATAGCATGGAGTTATTTTTTATTTATTTGATCGTAGAATTATTTTTATACTGAACAACGCATCAGGACGCATTGAGTGGGTTATTACTTATACAACATGTCATTTTGATGTAATGAAGTGTATTATATTTTATGGTATTTTTCCATATTATTATTTTTACTGTACTCGAAGTCGAGTCAATTTTTAATTATGAAATTATCACCGAAACCCTCCCACACTATGCTTCCCCCTTTCTCCCACGACCACCCCAATCCTTGCCACTGATGTTGCCTCCGGCTGTTGTGCCACCATCAATCGATGCTGCTGCCTCTGCCGGAGCATTGCTAAGCAGCTCCCTTGTTTTCTCAGCTGCCGCCTGGCCTCCACGATGCAATGGAGCCACACGGTTGCGCCGCACTCCCGACAATGTTATGCCGCTGGTCGTGCCGCTCCGCCGCTGCCATGCCATCGTCACCCTCCCCATTTGACCCAGATGTCTTTTCCTTCCCTGTGCGTCGCCGTCGAGACAGGCCAAGGGTTGATCGGGCAAGCCAACCTTCCCTAGCCGACCCATAGCCACCATTGGTGACCATCACCCTCGCCGCCGTCATTGCCGGGTGCCAAATTCGAGTCCCAAACCCCCTAGTCGTCCCCAATCGCCAAAGATACGAGGTATAATAACATTCGACCAAATTAATTAAAATTGATAATTATTAGCACAACATGCTAAGAATTGATTGGTTGACATAGTAATATATTTATTGGAAATAAAATGAATTTTTGTGAATTGATTGATATGAAATAAATGCTAATGAACTAATTAAGTAAATTAAGTATGAATTGTTAATTAATTGTAATGTAACTTAGAAAAACTCATCATGTGAATTGATGTAATAGGACTATTTAGTATGAGTTATAATATAGCTAAATGCACTAGTTAGAGCATTTTTTATATGATTAATTGACTTCATGACTTGGATTGTGAGTACTTTGATGTGAGTGTCATATAGTATGTAACAACCTGCCCGTTCCGAGCCACGAGCCAAGTGTTACAATAAGAAACTAAATGTTTCATAAATTAATTTTCTATTAATTTTTAAGATTTTTAATATATCCACAACAATAAATTTACTACATAAATGCTTGGAATAATCTAAGTCCATGAACCGAACCAACATTGAACTGCCACGCAAACAATCTCGAGAAAAGAATAGTCCAATAATAGAGTCCTCCAGCTGTCTCGACTCTACCCATCCTTCCATGCTCATACCTGCGGAGGCAATTCCACGTTAGTGATAAAAACACTAAGCCGTATAATTAAATAAAACAAGTCCATAAACTCCCTATCATTATCTATAATAATGGCTGTTGTGACCATTCCAACATGTCCATTTATTAGCTGATGGTTCAATCCACCATGTCCATTAGTTGGCTGATGGGTCAGTCCACTATGTCCATATATTGGCTGATGGGTCAGTCCATCATGTCCATTATCGACTGGCGAGTCCAATCCGCCATGTCCGTTATCAGCTGGTGAGTCCAATCCACCATGTCCATTAGTTGGCTAATGGGTCAGTCCACCATGTCCATCTATTGGCTAATGGGTCAGTCCACAATGTCCATAATTAGCTGGCGAGTCCAATCCGCCATGTCCAATTTATTGGTTGATGGGTCAGTCCATCATGTCCATTACTGGCTGGCGAGTCCAATCTGCCATGTCCGTTATTGGCTGGTGAGTCAATCCACCATGTCCGTAATTGGCTGGCGAGTCCAATCCGCCATGTCCAATTTATTGGCTGATGGGTCAGTCCATCATGTCCATTACCGGCTAGCGAGTCCAATCTGCCATGTCCGTTATCGGCTGGTGACTACAATCCACCATGTCCATTAGTTGGCTGATAGCCACCATGTCCATCTATTGGCCGATGGGTTAGTCCACCATGTCCATAATTGGCTGGCAAGTCCAATCCGCCATGTCCAATTTATTGGCTGATGGGTCAGTCCATCATGTCCATTACTGACTGGCGAGTCCAATTCGCCATGTCCGTTATCGGCTGGTGAGTCCAATGCACCATGTTCATAATTGGCTGGCGAGTCCAATCCGCCATGTCCAATTTATTGGCTGATGGGTCAGTCCATCGTGTCCATTATCGGCTGGCGAGTCCAATCCGCCATGTCCGTTATCAGCTGGTGAGTCCAATCCACCATGTCCGCAATTGGCTGGCTAGTCCAATCCGCCATGTCCAATTTATTGGCTGATGGATCAGTCCATCATGACCATTACCGGCTGGCGAGTCCAATCCACCATGTCCATTATCGGCTGGTGAGTCCAATCCACCATGTTTGTAATTGGCTGGCGAGTCCAATCCGCCATGTCTATTTTATTGGCTGATGGGTCAGTCCATCATGTCCATTATTTGATTATGAAGGACGTAGGCAGTGTCAGACTGAGTCAATTCCTTGACCCCGGTTGCACTCGGTGCATGGTGGTCAAATCTCGGCTCAAGCTAACCAGGTTGTCCAAAAGGGAAAATACAACATTTTAAATTATTATACGGACCTGAAAATTTGGTGAAGAACCTGCAACTATAACAAATAATCCTAAAGTTTTCCCTTTTGTGTGTCAAATGTGCTCACAACCTATCCAGAGGATGTTTCATTTAACAATAGAACTCTCCTTTATATAGAATAATATGTGTGGAATTCAAGAAGTCATTATATTAAATTTTATTAATATGTGTAGAATTTAAGAAGTCGTTACATTAAATTTTATAGAAAAGAATGTAATCACTCATTACTATATCATTTGTGTGATAATGAAAAGTCAAAAACTTACTATTAAGTGAATAATTTATTTAATTAAATATTATTTATGGTTTGTTTTAAGATTTATAAAACCCTAAATAAAATAACCTAATTATTTTTTTGGGGTTTTACATAGGATGTGTGAATGCATCATTTAGGTGGTGGTGTTAGCTTTTAGAATTGATTGTTTGATTATTAGTTATTTCTGCACTAGTAATACTCATTACTGACATTTTTGTATTATATATGTAGATGAGAATCTGGATGACTATGCGCTATTAGGACTGTCAAAGAGCAGTAATGCATTTTGCACACAAGTACATGTTGAGACTGAATGAGAATATGATGATGTGATGAATTTCTATTAATGGTGGTAAATGAATGCCTTAATGTCTTATTGCATGAAATGCTCTGTGTGTGATAGTATTGTGCATAGAATGGAATAGGTTGAGCAATTTGAGTCAAGACTTGATTCAGGATGATGAAAATGATTAAATTGGAAATGTTGTGAGAAAACATTAGTTTTTGCTATGTTTCTCGTTTTTATTGTTATGTATATATAGTATTCATTGTTGTCATAGTGGTCCGTATTGCATTTTTAGGGGAGATTCTTTCTATTTTGTTTTAAAAATCTTTGTTTTCCAAACTTTTAACGAGTTTGCTTTGTTTTGAATATGAAGGGCATATCATATCATGCATTTAGAACCACATTAGAGCCTAAATATATCATCCATGCATTGTATGTTTGCATCACCATCTTGAGACACCAAGGGTAGATCCGAGTTGGCTTAACTGAATTAAATAGATTAGCGAATGGTTCTAATTCAATTCATGGGTGAGCTGAATTGGGGTGTTATAGTCTTGGTATCATAGCCAACCTTTGGTTGATTAAGATGGTAGATGTTATTACAGGTAACATGTGTGCAAAAGCTGCTCCAAGTTGTGCCGATAAGTTTTTTTGCAAATTTTCATACCTATTAGTGGTGTGACAGTGTGTTCAAGTTAGAGGAGTGATTACTAGTAGGATGGTGAGACAAGCTCACAGGACACAAATTAGGGCCCCATCCCCTCCATTGACCAGACAGGACAGTCATAGTCATGGTCACAGTTACATGGCATCTAGCCGACTAAGGACTACCATGCCACCAGGAGAGCCCAGTGTGCCAGTCTCAATTAGTCGACATAGTGAGAGTTGTCACCATGACAGTCACTACAGTAGCAGTAGTCGACAGGAGAGAGATGCAGCGATTGCCAAATTGGCTGAGGCTCATATACAAATGCAGCAAAACCAAGAGGAATTGAGGAGAGAGCTCAGACAGATAGCCCTCTTACTAGCCAGAGTTGAGAAGAGACCAATTGTGGATGATGAGGCACGAGAAGGGCTAGCAGCTCCCATGGACCCTCCCCCACGCTCCTCCTCCTTTGCTGCAACAGTGAACTACTCCAACAACGACTTCTCTATTTAACCTATTTCACACGAGAATGGACCTAGATGTCAGTGGACCCGTAGTAACAGGTAGCGAGTAGACAACAGGTGGAAGTGGAGCTACAAGATTTGACAGTGTATCAACAGGTACATGACCAAAATTTCTGCAGTATGAGCTAGGAGAATGATCTAATAGATCAGCTAATGCAAGGAATTTGGAATTGTGGCAGTATGAGAAGTTTGTGAAGAATGGTGGATGTCTGTTTTGAGGAAGTTGGATGCAGAGGAAGCATTCCTGTGAATATCATCAACCATAGGAGTGTTTGCAGTATGACATGCCCAATGGAGCACAAGGTATGCATCATTTCAAGGGCATTCCAAGATGAAGCTAGGATATGGTGAGATTCAGTATAGAATTCCACATTTTCCCACTGACAACCTCAGGAGATTACCTGGGAAAGAGTTCAAAGTGGAGTTTGATGGGAAGTACTTTCTGCTAGATGCCAGGAAGAGAAAGGAATGGGAATTTCAGATGTTGAAGTAGGGTCCCATGACACTAGTGTAATATGAAACTAGATATAGAGCTTTGGAAAGGTTTGCACTTAATTTGGTTCCAACTAAAGGAAGGGAAATAGAGCATTTTAAAGAAGGCCTCCATCATGAGATCTCATGGCCTACTTGGATAGGAAGTTTGCCACATTTGGCAAGATATTGAGAGCTGTAGGTTTGGCAGAACGAGTTGTAGCCACTCGACCTCGCCTAGATTTTGATCAAAGGTAGCAACATTCAAGGCCATACCAGCCAAAGAAGGAGCACAACAGAGATATCGAACAAATGTACCAATTGACATGAGGGTTATGGATGGCTAGGTTTAGGACAACCAACCACCTTTCTATTAGATTTGCAAACATCGTCATTGAAGGGAGTGCAAAACAAGCACGAATGCATCCTACAAGTGTGGTGCATCAGGACATAGAATCATTGAGTGTAGAGTAGGCACCAATGCATGCTACAGTTGCAGTTAGCTAGGGCATAGAGCTGCAACCTGTTCAACTTGCTAGTACCAGTAGTTGACACTACAAGTACCTCAACAGAGACTTACACTTCCAGCTCCCCCAACATCAACAACAACAAAGAGGCCAATAAGGCCAAGGTCAAGGCCAGAGAGGTGGAAACGAATAGCCACCAACATAGCAGCAGAGGGTATAGAATTAGAGAGGGTACATGGTTGCAGGGCAAACCAGACCACAGAAGGGGTAGATAATAGGCAGCGCCAGCTCAGAATTAGAGGGATCTGAATCATGTGGTACCACCAGCAGCACCTCCTACACCAGCACAATAGCAACCAATAAGGATGTATGCAACCACAGTGGCAAAGGCACTTGAGGAAACGACAATCGTGATAGGTACACTTCTCATAGGCTTTGTACCTACACGAGTCCTATTTGATTCTTGCTGCCGCATTCATTTATATTATACGCACACACTTGTAAAATTGGATGTAAGATAGAAGAATTAGGACATTCACTCTTAGTGTCCACTCCCATCGGTAGTGTTATAACTATGGGTGAGTGTGTGCGTAATGTCCCTGTTGAGATTCAATAACTACAACTTGTAGCTGACTTAATATTTTTCAAAGCTATAAGAATTTAATGTGATATTTGGAATGAACTAGATGTCCAAGCAAGGAGCCATTATAGACTTTCCGCCATAGAAGGCGCCACTTTTTCTTCCAGGGTCAAGGCAGAGATAGAGAACAAGGATGGATATCCTATCAGGATGCAGTGATGCAAATAGATCAAGGCAGCAAGCTAATGGTGGCAGCATTAGTACTGGCTGAGTAGAGTAGTTCAGGAGATGGACTGAAATTGAGCAGATTCCAGTGGTCAGAGAATTTGTTGATGTATTTCCAGATAAGATTATTGGGTTGCCACCAGACAGAGAAGTAGATCTTGCCATTGAGTTGATGTCAGGCACAACACCAATCTCTAGAGCACTATACAAAATGGCTCCTCTTGAGCTCAAGGAACTCAAGTAATAGTTACATACATTGTTGGATCAACGGTTCATCAGACCAATTCTCTCCATGGGGTGTACCAATGCTATTTATGAGGAAGAAGGATGGAAGAATGCATTTATGTATTAATTATGAGATACTAAACCATTCAACTATTAAGAATAGATACCCTTGTCCTCACATTGATGATCTATTTGACCAGTTGAGCTCAACAGTCATCTTCTCAAAGATCGATTTGAGGTTAGGATACTGCCAATTGAAGATTAGAGCAAAAGACATCCCAAAGGCTGCATTCAGGACTAGATATGGCCACTACGAGTTTTTGGTCATGCCTTTTGGATTCACCAATCCTCTAGCAGCATTTATGGACTTGATGAATAGAGTGTTCAATCTATATTTGGACTAGTTTGTAATCATCTTTGTAGATGACAAATGATTATATTCTTCATCAAGGGAAGAGCATGAGCAACACCTGAGGATTGTGTTTTAGACATTGAGAGAGCACAAATTGTATGGAAAGTTTTCGAGGTGCAGTTTTTAGCTGGTAAAAGTGAACTTTCTGAGCCATATCATCTCAGTAGCAGGATGGACAGCAGTGTCAGTGACTCAGCATGCTATAGGCTGAGACAGTTGGAATGATGGCACGACTGACCATTCAGCCGAGTGTGCTTGAACAAATCAAGGTTACAGAGGAAAAAGATAAACAATTGAGTGTATGGCTAGAGCATGGAACACACTAGGAATTGGCCAGAGATGCTAATGGGATAGTCAAACTGAGAGGTCGACTCTTTGTGCTAGATGTTCTAGAGTGTCCGGACAACGAAGTACGATTCTTCACAAAGTTCACACTTTTTGATGTGCAATGCATCCAAGTGGAGTAAAGATGTACCACGATGTCTGACAAATTTATTGGTGGCTAGGAATGAAGAGAGAGTGTACGAAAAAGTCGTCATATGTTTGGCATGCTAGCAAGCGAAAGCCGAGAACGTACATCCAAGTGGAACACTACATCCATTGGAAACCCTAGAGTGGAAGCAGGAAGCATATAGAATGACTTTGTAGTTAATTTATCGAGGACCCGCCAACAAAAGGATGCTATCTAGATCAAAGTAGATCGGCTCACAAAGAGCACACAATTTATACCAATCAAGATGGATTACCTACTGACTACTTTGGTCACGTTGTACAGAGAACAAATAGTTCGACATGGACTGCCACGGGGGATCATATCAGACAGGGATCCGATATTCACATCTCGATTTTGGAAAGCTTTCCAGACAACTACGAGCACTGAGTTGAAATTCTACACAGCTTCTTTTCACCCTTAGACAAATGGTCAAACTGAGAGAACCATATAGATAGTAGAGGATTTACTCCAAGCATGCATTTTAGACTTCAGAGGAAGTTGGGAAGAGCATCTACCTCTAGTAGAGTTCTCATACAACAACAATTATTAGGCCTCAATTGGAATGACATCATTCGGAGCACTATACGGCATGCCATCTCGATATCCAATATGTTGGGTATAGGGCAGTGAACTAATAGTACTTGGGGTGGAAATGATCCAGCAGACACATGAGGTAGTAATGTCGATCAGGAAGAGAATGAAGTCAGCTTAGGATAGACAGAAAAGTTATGCCAATCAGTGTAGACGTGAGGTTCATTTTACGTTAGGAGATCAGATTCTCCTAAAGGTCTCTCCAACTAACGGAAACATGAGATTCGGGCCGTGTGGGAAACTCAGTCTGTGATATATCTAACCATTTGACATGATCGAGCACATTGGACCAGTGGCTTACAAGCTAGAATTGCCGCCTCATATATCAGCTATGCACCATGTCTTCCATGTGTCATTGTTGAAGGCGTACCATCTGGACAACTCTCATGTCGTCAATTTCAAAGAGATAAAGCTACAATTAGACCTAACATATCCAGAAGATGTAGTCAAGATTGTGGATTGTTGATTGAAGGTTCTCCAAAGGAAAGAAGTCCCTCTAGTACAAGTTCAATGGATTTGATGAGGAGTTGAAGAATCTACATGGGAAAGTGAAGATGAAATGAAGAAGAGATACAGAGAGATATTCGAGCAACTAGCTTCATAACCAGGTACTCCAGTTGAGATCTAATCTTTAAGATTATTGATGAGTTTGAAACCTCGGGTAAAATTTCGAGGACGAAATTTTTTGAGGAGGGAAAGTTCTAAAACAAGTGACTCAAGCCAGAGTTTTCTATTAGCAAACTAGTCGGTTTGACCATTGGTTAGAGTCAAGTTAGTCTTTAACATGATAGTTGTGCTAAGCGAGGACAATCATACGTTATGAGCGATGAGGGTCAATTGTACCCAAGTATCTGATGATAATGTCAAAAAAATAATGAGAAATAAGTTATTAGAGTATATGACAGTATGCAGTTATTTTTATGTAATTGCTCGTAGAATTATTTTTAAGTTGAATAACGCATTAGGACGCATTATATAGTAGTTTAAGTGGGTCATTACTTATAGAACATGTCATTTTGATGTTATGAAGTGCATTATATTTGATGGTATTTTTCCATATTTTTTGAATTTTTTGAATTTATTGGGAGTTAGTTATTATTTTTTAATTGGGTTAAAGTCAAGTCAACTTTTAATTGCAAAAGTACCACCAAAACCCTCCCTCACCACGCTTCCCCTTCTCTCCCCCAATCGCCGCCTGTGCTGCCCTGATCCATGTTGCCAATGCCACCTTTGACCACTGTACTACTGCCAATCGACACGGTTGCCTCCACCAGAGTGTCGCCAAGCATCCCCTTCTCTTCCCAGCCGCCACCCGACTCACAAGAGTCTCACACTCACATCGCCCTCCCCTTCGACTCAAAAGTTTTTCCCTACCCGTGGGCACCTCCTGAGACCAACCAAGGGTCGGTTGGGCAATCTGACCCACCTCAGCCGACCTATCGTTGCCACCAGCGACCATTGCCCTTGTCGTCACCATAGTTGTGTTGAGCTCGCCAAGCCGAGGCCACCCATAGCTTTGACTACCTTGCTAGAAAAGTCACCAAAAAGCCGCCGGAAAACCGTCGAAAAACCAAATTTGTTGGAATTCACAAGAAATCGCTAGATTCCTCCAGCCAAACCCTATCGAACTTCGGACGATGCTGCGTGCCGAATTTAAGTTCCGAACCACCCGACAAACCTTGGTCTTCACAGATCGCCGAAGACGAGAGGTATAATTACCTTCTATCTAATTAATTAAATTGATAATTATTAGCACAACATGCTAGGATCTGATTTGTTAACGTTGTAAAATATTTTTATTGTAAATAAAAATGAATTTGTGTGATTTAAATGATATCAAATAAATACTAATAAATTAATTAAGTAAATTAAGTATGAATAGACAATTAACTGTAATGTAACATAGATAAACTCATGATGAGAATAGGACTAATTAGTGTCAGTTATAATATAGCTAAATACACTAGTTTGAGCATTTTTTATATGATTAATTGACTTAATGACTTGGATTGTGAGTACTTTGATGTGAGTGTGATATAAGATGTGTGAATGTGTCATTTTGACAATGGGCGTTAGCTTTTAGATTTGATATATAGGTACGGAGTAAGAGCACGATTGGAGCTTCTACGAAGACCGTTTAGGACTCGCTTCTAGTTTGACTTCTCACTCATCGTGATTTATTTTAACAGGTAAGTGGAAGTGTCAAATGGTGGATTTATAGTATCCCACTTCACAAGGGTCATTTAATCGTAAAAATTTTCAGATTAATCTCCCTCGAGGCTGAGATCTCTCAAGTTTATTTTTTAAAACTCAGATCGAGAACATGATGCCTTCAGGCCTACTATATTATAATCCCTATCAAGACCTATGTATATATAATTTTCTAGTGAGATGTGAGACAAAGGAAAGTCAACTCAAGCCCACCGCAAGTGGTTGCATGTGCCAGTCAAAGTGGTCTCTAAAGTGGTGAGTGGGTCATTCCATTCATAAAAGAACAATTCCACCATTAAGTTCCTCAAACTTGGAGAAGTGTGGAATATTACAGGTACTGCAATGTAGTGCATGTCTAAACTTGTCGATTCAAAGGGTACTGAAGGCGCCTACCTAAAAGTGCTTGGCCTCTGTGTTTAGGGCCAAAAGTGATATGAAGGATGTAGAGGGCTTTAAGATAATTGATTTTCCCGTACAAGGGATAGTTTGAAAATGTCGAGGCATCTGGCGAGTTAGAATGGAACGTTGTCAAGCCGAGGCTAATTGTAAAATCTCGAGAATAATTTGGTTATTTTAAGTAGGGTTTTGTAAATTTTAGAACAAATCTTAAATATTATTCAATTAAATTAATTCTTGGGAATAAATATCAATTATGACCTTTAGCGTACCGGTACGATGATATTTATGGTTGGTGTTTATATAGTTATGTGTGATTACGTTTTTTATATAAAAATTTAATATAGTCACTTCTTGAATTCCACACATATTCATCTATATAAAAGAGAATTCTGTTGATGGTAAAGAAAACATAAACTTGATAGTTTGTGAGCACATTTGGCTCACAAAGGGAAGGCTTTAGAGAAGTTTCATTCATATTAGGATCCTGTTTCGTAGTTGCCTGTCTGAATAATTATTCAAAATGTTATATATTCATATTTGGGAGTCTTGGTCGGCCTGAGCCCACATTCGACCACCATGCGACGAGCACAACTAGGGACAAAGAATCGACACAGTCTGACACAGGGCAACACCCTTAAAATTCTTGAAAGATTAAATACCTACCTCCATGCTGAAAGGGGTGACAGGGCGCAGTGGTGCAAGATGACTCATTATGCACTTGTAATACCGAGAGGGTGAGTCAATGGCAAACATCGCTAACTAAAGGCCGAGGGCCACGTAGGGTGTGTGAGCATACATGGGATTCTAGATGGATGGGCGGCCACCCTCCCAGCATAATAAGAGCTCGACATAAGCTCATAATCACTAAAAGAGTCAAATTCAGATGTTGGGGAATATATTAACTTGTTTCTTGTAATTATATGACCTAGTGTTTTTATCACTAACGTGGAATTGTCTCCACAAGTGTGAGCATTATAGAAGGATGGGTAAAGTCGAGACTGCTAGAAAACTCTGTTATTAGACTTTAGAATTTTTATTGTTATACTTTTAGATTGTTTGCTTGGCAGTGGGATTTCGGTTCGGATCATGGGGCTTAGATTATTCCAAGCAATTGTTATATTAAATTTTATGTCATGGGTTTATTTAAAATCTTGAAAATTAATAGAAATTTAATTTATGAGACACTAGTTTCATATCGTAACACTTTACTCGTGGCTCGGAATGGGCAGGTCATTATAGTTGGTATTAGAGCTGTGTTTCCCACATAACCATGCAAATCAATCCTTACCTTATTGAAAGTCAAAGAGTCCATTGTCCCAAGGGTAAATTTCTTTTATATAAGCATTGATTGCATTGATCATTATTTTATAGAATTAATTTTCATTGTTATAGATGATAAGTAATTATGGGTGTGCCACTTATGTGTCATGCTAGTTGCACGTTACACTTAAACCAAGGAGCGTATATGAGATGCCTTTACGATCAGAGGTGTTATCTAGGTAGTATGAGTGGTGTGGACACCTGTTCGATGTCGATGACAGTGTCATGGGACAGTGTGCCCCCACTTTAGCTATGCATATAAGTGACAATGCTTAAATCAAGAAAAAAATTTAAAATTGTAACTCGTAATTTTTATAAAATGAATTTTTTAAAGAAAATGTGAAGATATTTAATGTAATTTCTATAGAGCTAGACACAAGTATAACAATGCACAAAGGAAGAAATACCTAAGATAGGATAATAAAGAAGTTAGATAAATGAGTAAGTTTCTCTTATAACCCTATTACATTTTTTAGGACAAATATTCCCAAGCTGGGGAGAATGTAAAATCCTGAAAATAATTAGGTTATTTTAATTAGGGTTTTGTAAATTTTGGAATGAATCTAAAATAATATTCAATTAAATTAATTCTTAGGATTCAATATCAATCATGACCTTTAGCATACCGGTACAATGATATTTATGCTTGGTGTTTATATAGTTATGTATGATTACGTTTTTTATATAAAAATTTAATGTATTGACTTCTTAAATTTCATGCATATTCTTCTATATAAAGGAGAATTCTGTTGATGGTAATGAAAACATCAACTTGATAGTTTATGAGCACATTTGGCTCACAAAGGGAAGGCTTGAGAGAAGTTTCATTCATATTAGGATCGTGTTTCGTAGTTGCCGGTGTCTCATCACAAGTCGAGGTCCGAATAATTATTCGAAATGTTATATATTCCTATATGGGAGTCTTGGTTGGCCTGAGCCCACATTCGATCCACCATGCGCCAAGCGCAATCGGGGTCAAAGAATTGACTTAGTCCGACACAGGGTAGCACCCTTAAAATTCTTAAAAGATTAAATACCTGCGACAATGCCGAAAGGGGTGACAGGGCACAGTTGTGCAAGACAACTCATTATGCACTTGTGATACCGAGATGGTGAGTCAATGGCAGACATCGGCAACTACAGGCCAAGGGCCACATAGCATGTGTGAGCACATATGGGATTGTAGCTGGATGGGCGGCCACCCTCCCAGCATAATAAGAGCTCAACATACGCTCATAATCACCAAAAGACTCAAATTCAGATATTGTGGAATATATTAACTTGTTTCTTGTAATTATATGACTTAGTGTTTTTATCACTAACGTGGAATTGCCTCCATAGGTGTGAGCATTATGGAAGGATAGGTTAATGTAACACCCCGTTTCGGCTCACCCGTGAACCGACCCAGAAATGTCACCGGCGACCGAACCGTTCGCTAATCTACTGGATTCGGTTAAGCCGACCTGGATCTACCCTCGGCGTCTCAAGATGGAGATGCAAACATGAAATGCATGGATGGGAACAATTGGGTTCTAACGGAGTCCTACATGCATGCCATGACGTGCAAGCAAAGACAAAACAAAACAATAAATGAGAAACCAAAAGAAATATATACTACGAAAACGGATAGAGTTTCCCTTAAAAGTGCAATAGGGGCCAACCTGTCCACAACAAAGGTATATAAATATTTTATCAAAATACGACAAAACATAACAATTTACCATGACATTCAATCATTATCTCATTTGTTTCACCTGAGCCGAGTCTGAACTCCAAGGCTCCCTACTCATTCACATTGATCTGTTCGTTTCATAACAAGCAATTCATTTAAGCAAACACATCGAAATTATCATTCACGTAGCGATAACACACCGTCATTATAGATTACACGCGGCAGGTACATGTGTGCGCGGTTCCATGCTGCTCCTCCGCAGTCCCGACAGCTTTCATCGCTCGCATTCCTCACCTACATATATATAGAAAAACCGTCAGTAACGAGTGTTACCGGCCCGAAAAATAACTAATATCAATCTGGCACAGGAGAGCAAACTCTCTTGTTGAATGAAAACCATATACTTCCTCAAGAACTCTCATCAGGGCACATATGGGAGCCGTCGCTATCGGGCCGTCGCCCTCGAGTCGACAGCGTCCCCCTTTCTTTCTCATTCTCATACGTTGGCCATTTCTCTATCGCTTCTCGCATCAAATCTCATTCCTTTTCGCCCTCTGCACCTTCCATATTACTCTTGGCCTTGAGCACGAAGGCCGAGCACTCTCAGGCAGTTCGCCTTTAGTACCCTTTGAACCACAAGTCTAGACATGCGCTGCATTGCAGTACCCGTAAACCTCCACACTTCTCCGGGTTTGAGGAACTCAAAGGTGGAGTTGTCCGGATCCTTCGGGAACGAAGTGGGTTCTCCCCAGCTCCAGAGCCCGCTCTTCCGAGCACACGCCCTATCTGAAGGCGTGGCCGTCAGTAACCCTCATTCCATCTCTCACCGAAAATGTGAAAACTATATATATATAGGCCTGGGTTGGGATTTATACAATAGGCCCGAAGGCATCGTGAGCTGGATTTGAAGTTCGAAAACAAACTCGAGGGATCTCATCCTCGAGGGTTATTAATCCAAAAAAGAACCGTTGGCTAAATGGCCCGAGTTAAGTGGGATCCGATAAAGCGCCACTTAACTCGTCCTGCACATGATAAATCAAATACACAATAGAGTAGCGTAAATACAGAGAACGAGTCCTAAACGGACCTGGTAGAAGCTCCAAACGGGTCCACGTGCCTAGGCGGCGAGCTCCTACACCGTACCTACACAATCAAGCTAAAAACTAACGCCCGCATGATGAATCACACATCCTATAGCATGCACACACAATCAACACAATCACGCATCAATCAACACACATCAACCTATATCAATTCTAGCAAGTCTACTTAGGCTAGTTTGCATTAGATCATGATCATTACCTAGTTACCCTAATTAGTTTCTTAGCCTCCATTTTTAACACCACTCAATCAAACAAATTTCATATTTTATCCTTAATCAAATCTACATTTATATATATTATTATAACACACAATTCACCAATCCTAGCATGCAGTTCTAATAATCAATACTTTCAAATAATTAAGTTAAAATAAATTATACCTCGTGTCGTCGAAAATCGGCGACGGCTAGCGGCGTTTCCGTTTTGTGGCTGCGAAACACGACTTCGGCACCTAGTCGGCTGATCCGAAGTCCGATCAGATGTGGACCGGGTGCGTTCGGCGTATGCATTCGGCAAATTTCCCACAAATCCAACTTTGTGTCACGACGGCTCTGGCGGTTTTGTGGCTAGTCGTCGGCAGTTTTTCATTTCGTGGCGGCGAGACGGTGGCCGGGGTGGGTCGTGGCGGCACGATGACGGCACGGCGGAGTGGGGCGGCGTTGATCGGCGACTAGCGGCGTCGTCGACGAGCGACAAGGCGGCGAGGGTTTTGGGAGGGTAGGTGTCGGGAGGGAGAAAAATACCCTCTAATGGCAAACTCGTAAATAAGTATTGACTCGATTCCTAATCGAGTCAAAATAATAACTAGTTCGTAATAAATTCTAAAAAAATCTAGAAAAATATGGGAAAAATCCCGTAAAATCAGACGAACACAGCAACATCCAAATGATATGTTCTATAACTAATAACCCACCCAAACTCCCTATATCGCGTCCTAATTCGTCATTCGGCCCTAAAAATATTCTACGATCAAATAAAATAACAATCAATACTGCATACCTCCATATACTTGATAACCCATTTTTCATCATCTTTTTGACGTTATCATCGTATACTTGAGCATACATGACCCTCATCGCTCATAACTCACAGCTGGCCTCAACTCAGCTCGCGGTCCATGAAGCTGACTCGACTCGAACTGACTGGTTCGCTCCCGTAAAACTCTGACTCGAGTCACGGGTTTTACAACCTTCCCTCTTAGAAAAATTTCGTCCTCGAAATTTTAACCAAGGAAGTTTCAACCATGTTCCTCATCTAAATGTAAGTGTTGGCGTAGTACTTGGTTGTGAAGCTGGTTGCTCGAACAACTCCGGGTATCGCTTCCTCATCTCATCTTCTCGTTCCCACGTAGCTTCCTCAACTCCTCGTCGGGTCCATTGCACTCGCACTAGGGGAACTTCTTTTCTTCGAAGAATCTTCACTCTTCGGTCCACGATTTGGACTGCATCTTCTGGGTACGTCAGGTCTGGTTGCAGCTCTACCTCTTTGAAGCTGACAACATGAGAGTTGTCAGGGTGATACTTCTTCAACATTGACACGTGGAAGATGTCATGCACAGCTGATAGGTGAGGAGGCAATGCTAGCCTATATGCCACTGGTCCAATGCGCTCAATCACGTCAAAGGGTCCAATATAGCGCGGACTGAGTTTCCCTCGCGTCCCGAATCTCGTGTTTCCCTTAGTCGGAGAGACCTTCAGGAGAACGTGATCTCCTAATGCGAAATGAACCTCACGTCTGCGCTGATCTGCGTAACTCTTTTGTCTATCTTGAGCTGACCTCATTCTTCTTCTAATCCTCATTACCACCTCTTGTGTCTACTGGATCATTTCTGGCCCAACTACTACTGGTTCGCTGCCCTGCACCCAACACACTGGGGATCTGCATGGTCTGCCGTACAGTGCTTCGAACGGTGCCATTCCAATCGTGGCCTGGTAGCTGTTGTTGTAGGAGAATTCCACCAGAGGTAGGTGTTCTTCCCAACTCCCTCCGAAATCCAGGATACATGCGCGAAGCAAGTCTTCCAGGGTCTGTATGGTTCTTTCCGTCTGTCCGTCTGTTTGAGGATGGAAAGCTGTGCTGAATCTCGATTCTGTGCCCATAGCTGCCTGAAAGGCCTTCCAAAATCGCGATGTGAACCTCGGATCCCTGTCTGATATGATCTCCTGTGGTACGCCGTGTAACCTGACTATCTGATCTCTGTACAGCGTAGCCAATGTGGTCAGTGGGTAATCCATCCTGATCGGTATGAAGTGTACGCTCTTTGTAAGTCGATCTACTATGACCCATATCGCATCCTTCTGTTGGCGGGTCTTAGGTAAACCAACTACAAAGTCGTAAGCTATACTCTCCCACTTCCACTATGGGGTTTCCAACGGTTGTAGCATTCCACCTGGACGTACATGCTCGGCTTTCACTTGCTAGCATACCAAACATCTAGCCACTGTATCGTATACTTCTTTCTTCATTCCTGGCCACCAATAGGTTCGTCAGACATCGTGATACATCTTCACTCCATCCTGGGTGTACTGAGCATCACGATGTGTGAGCTTCGTGAAGAATAGTACTTTGAAGTCCGGGATACTCTGGAACATTGGGCACGAATAGTCGGCCTCTCAATCTGACTAATCCGTCTGTATCCCTGGCCAATTCCTGATGTGTTCCGTGTTCCAACCACTGCTTCAACTGCGGATCTACCTCTTGTGCAATCCGAATCTGCTCAAGCACGCTTGGCTGAATCGTAAGTCGTGCCATCATCCCAACTAATTGTCTCTAGCCCGTAGTGTGCTCGGTCACTGACAATGCTCCTAATCCTGCGGTGTACAAGAATCCTGGCTTCCTGCTCAATGCATCGGCTACCACATTCGCTTGTGCCCTCATGGTATGCAATGACGACCTCGTAATCAGCCAACATCTCCAACCATCTCCTCTGTCTGCTATTCAGATCCTTCTGCGTGAAGATATATTTCAGACTCTGGTGATCAGTTAGAAGTCTGAAAGATGTTCCATATAGATAGTACCTACATATTCTGAGAGTGAATATGACTACAGCAAGCTCTAGGTCATGAGTAGGAAAGTTATGCTCATGCACCTTGAGCTGATGAGATGCATAAGCAATAACCTTATCCTTCTGCATCAAAACACAACCTAAGCCAATCCCTAAGGCATCAGTATACACTACAAAATCCTCATGTCCCTCAGGCAATGCGAGGATAGGCGCCGAAGTCAACCTCTCCTTTAGCATCCTGAAACTCCACTCACATTTGTCTGTCCATATGAACCGTTCCATTTTCCTAGTCAGTCGTGTCAGAGGAGCTGCTATGGAAGAGAAGTCCTGAATGAACAGTCTGTAGTATCCAGCCAATCCTAGAAAACTCCGAACCTCCGTAGGTGTCTTCAGTTGTTCCCACTGCACTACTACCTCTATCTTAGCTGGATCTACTGAGATGCTTGATGCTGAGATGATGTGACCGAGAAAATTCACCTCTGACAACCAGAAACTGCACTTCAAAAATTTCCCATACAACCTATGCTCTCTCAGTGTTTGCAACACAATCCTCAGGTGTTGCGCATGTTCTTCCCTGGACGAAGAATATACTAGTATGTCATCCACAAAGACGATCACAAACTGGTCCAAGTACGAATTGAACACTCTGTTCATCAAGTCCATAATGTTGCTGGAGCAATTGTCAATCCAAACGGCATGACCAAAAACTCGTAGTGTCCATATCTAGTCCTGAACGCAGTCTTTGGGATGTCATATGTTCTAATCCTTAGTTGGTAGTATCCTGATCTCAAATCAATCTTCGAAAAGATGCCTGCTAAGCTCAACTGGATAAATAAATCATCAATAGGAGGAAGGGGGTATATGTTCTTAACCGTCGCATGGTTTAGCATCCTGTAATCTATGCATAACCGCATGCTTCCATCCTTCTTCCTCACAAATAACACCTGTGCGACCCAAGGGGAAACGCTCGGTCTAATGAATCCTTGGTCCAACAGTATCTGTAGCTATTCCTTCAGTTCCTTGAGCTCCAGAGGTGCCATCCTATACGGAGATCTCGAAATTGAGGCTGTACCAGGCATCAACTCGATGGCAAGATCCACCTCTCTGTCTGGCGGCAATCCAGTAATCTCCTCAGGAAATACATCTGTAAATTCGCAGACCACTGGAATCTCCTCTATACTCGGTTGTTTCCATGGTCCACTCTGCTCAGTCAAAACTAACGCTGCCAATATCAGTTCACCGCCTCTGTCCAGTTGCCTCACTGCACTCTGATAGGATATCCATCCTTTCTCCCTGTCTCGGCCCTGACCTTGGAAGAAAAAGTGGTGCCTTCCATGGCGGAAAGTCACCGTCTTCCTTCGACAATCTATCACTACTCCTTGCTTGGACATCCAATTCATCCCAAATATCACATCAAATTCTAGTAGCTTGAATAGTATCAAATCAGCTACAAGGTGTCGCTGTTAAATCTCAACAGGTACATCACGCACACACTCGCCCATAGCTATTACACTACCGGCGGGGGTGGACACTAACAGTGAATGTCCTAACTCCTCTATCTTACATCCAATCCTATTAGTGTGCATGTATGAAATGAAGGAGTGCGTACATCCAGAATCAAACAAGACACGTGCAGGTACAAGGCCTACGGAAAGCGTACCTATCACGACCGTCGTATCCTCAAGGGCCTCTGCTACAGTGGCTGCGTACATCCTTCCCGTTGCTGCTGCTCTAGTGCAGATGGTGCGGCCTGATTCTGAGTTAACTGTGGCTGTGGCCTACCCTTCTGCTTCCTAGTCTGTCCTGCAGCCATGTACCCTCTCTGATCTTGTCCCCTTTGCTACTGCCTTGGTGGTTGTTGGTCTCCACCTCTCTGGCCTTGTCCATGGCCCTGTTGGCCTCTCTGCTATGACTGCTGTTGGGGAGCTAGAAGTGCAAGTCTCTGCTGAGGTGCTGGGAGTGTCAACTGCTGGCTCTGGCCAGTCAGACACATTGCAGCCCTATGTCCCAGTTGACCGCAACTGTAACAGGCCTTAGTGCCTCCTCTGCACTCTGCGGCCCTGTGCCCTGGCTGACCGCACTTGTAAAGAACCCTAGTGTCTACTCTGCACTCTGCGGCTTGGTGCCCTGGCTGACCGTAGTTTTAGCATACATTTCTACCTACTCTGCACTCTCCCCAATGATGGCGTTGGCAATTCTGACAGAATGGGGCTCTGCTGCCCTGAACCTGGCCATCCATGGCTCTCATGGCTACTGGTGCATCCACACGTCGTATCTGCTGTGCCCACTGCTCGGGCTGATATGGCCTCGGATGTTGCTGCCTCTGGTCGACATCTCTCGAGTGGTCGTGTAGCTATCACCCGCTCTGCTTCTCCTGCAGCTCTTAATACATCACCGAAGCTAGTAAACTTCCTATCCAAGTATGCCATCCGAATCTCATGATGGAGGCCTTCATAGAAGCACTCTATTCTTCTTCCTTCGGTCGGAACCAAATCTGGTGCAAATCTCTCCAACGCTCTAAACCTCATCCCATACTGTACCACTATCATAGGTCCTTGCCTCAACATCTGGAACTCCCGTTCCTTCCTTTCCTAACATCTGGTGGGAAGTACTTTCCATCGAATTCCACTTTGAATTCCTCCTAAGTGATGTCCTGAGGCTGGCGATGAGCAAATACAGAATTCTGCACCGAACTCCACCATATCCTCGCTTCGTCTTGGAAAGCTCCTGTGACGACATGTACTCTGTGTTCTACGAGGCATGCCATACTATCAAACACTCTTATGCCCGACGATATCCATAGGAATGCCTCCTCCGCATCCAACTTCCCAAAGAAAGGTCGTCCGTCACGAACCTCTCATATTGCCACAGTTCCAAACTCCTCAGTCTACAGATCTGTTAGATCCCTCTCCTTGCTCATATCGGGGAAACTGTGGTCCCATACCAACTGGTACACTGTCACCTCTAACTGCTGCACTCCCCCCTGTGGTCTGCCCGCTACCTACGATCGCGGGTCCACTGACGTCCTGTCTCATCCTTGCCTGAAGTGGGGCAACCATAGGAGTTGCTGCGGGTAGCTCCCTGTTTCAGCGGCGGAGGAGGAGGCAGCAGCGGAGGGCCCATGGGCGCTACTGGCTCTCCTTGCACCTGTTCATCCATGGCTGATCTCTTCTCTGCTCTAGCCACTGATAGAGCTATCTGTTTGAGCTCTCTCCTAAATTCCTCCTGATTCTGCTGCATTTGCATCTAAACCTCAACAAGCCTATCTATCACAGCATCCTTTTCCTGTCGACTACTCCCACTGCGGTGACTGTCACGTCGACTGTCTCGGCGATGGCTCTCCGTACGATGACTAGCTAATACCGGTACACTCGTCTCTGCTGGTGGCATGGTGGTCCTAGGTCGACTGGAAGCTATGTCGCTGTGACCATGGCTGGGGTTATCCTGCCTGGGCATGGGAGGAGATGGACTCCTGATCTGTGTCCGACGGGTCTGTGTGACCATCCTACTAGTAGTTCCTGCTCTAGTCTACTAGCCTGTCACACTACCGATTTGTAAGAAAATCTGTGAACCAAAACATAAAGACAGAAAATTACCTGTCGGTACAGCTCGGAGCAGCTTCGGCACACATGTAAGCTGTAACGCACCTACCATCTTAATCAACCAAGGGTTAGCTCTGATACCACTGTTGTAACATCCCATTTCGGCTCACCCATGAACTGACACAGAAATGTCACCGGCGACCGAATCGTTCGCTAATCTACTGGATTCGATTAAGCTGACCCGGATCTACCCTCCGCATCTCAAGATGGAGATGCAAACATGAAATGCATGGATGGGAACAATTGGGTTCTAACGGAGTCCTACATGCAAGCCATGACGTGAAAGCAAAGACAAAACAAAACAAAAAATGAGAAACCAAAAGAAAATATATACTACTACGGAAAAACGGATAGAGTTTCCCTTAAAAGTGCAATAAGGGCCAACCTGTCCACAACAAAGGTATATAAATATTTTATCAAAATACGATAAAACATAACAATTTACCATGACATTCAATCATTATCTCATTTGTTTCACCTGAGCCGAGTCTGAACTACAAGGCTCCCTACTCATTCACATTGATCTGTTCATTTCATAACAAGCAATTCATTTAAGCAAACACATAGAAATTATCATTTACGTAGCGATATCACACCGTCATTATAGATTACACGAGGCAGGTACATGTGTGCACGGTTCCGTACTGCTCCTCCGTAGTCCCGACAGCTTTCATCGCTCGCATTCCTCACCTACATATATATAGAAAAACTGTCAGTAACGAGTGTTACCGACCCGGAAAATAACTAATATCAATCTGACAAAGGAGAGCAAACTCTCCTGTTGAATGAAAACCATATACTTCCTCGTGAACTCTAATCAGGGCACATATGGGAGCCATCACTATCGGTCTGTCGCCCTCGAGTCGATAGCATCCCCCTTTCTTTCTCATTCTCATATGTTGGCCATTTCTCTATCACTTCTCGCATCAAATCTCATTCATTTTCGCCCTCTGCACCTTCCATATTACTCCTGGCCTTGAGCACGAAGGCCGAGCACTCTCAGGCAGTCGCCTTTAGAGCCCTTTGAACCACAAGTCTAGACATGCGTTGCATTGTAGTACCCGTAAACTTCCACACTTCTCCGGGTTTGAGGAACTCAAAGGTGGAGTTGTCCGGATCCTTTGGGAATGAAGTGGGTTCTCCCCAGCTCTAGAGCCCACTCTTCCGAGCACACGCCCTATCTAAAGGCGTCGCCGTTAGTAACCCTCATTTCATCTCTCACCGAAAACGAGAAAACTATATATATATATAGGCCTGGGTTGGGATTTATACAATAGGCCCGAAGGCATCGTGAGCTGGATCTGAAGTTCGAAAACAAACTCGAGGGATCTCATCCTCGAGGGTTATTAATCCGAAAAGAACCGTTGGCTAAATGGCCCGAGTTAAGTGGGATCCGATAAAGTACCACTTAACTCATCCTGCACATGATAAATTAAATACACAATAGAATAGCGTAAATCTGAGAACGAGTCCTGAACGGACCTGGTAGAAGATCCAAACGGGTCCACGTGCCTAGGCGGCGAGCCCCTACACCGTACCTACATAATCAAGCTAAAAACTAACGTTTGCATGATGAATCACATATCCTATAGCATGCACACACAATCAACACAATCACGCATCAATCAACACACATCAACCTATATCAATTCTAGCAAGTCTACTTAGCCTAGTTTGCATTAGATCATGATCATTACCTAGTTACCCTAATTAGTTTCTTAGCCTCCATTTTTAACACCACTCAATCAAACAAATTTCATATTTTATCCTTAATCAAATCTACATTTATATATATTATTATAACACACAATTCACCAATCGTAGCATGCAATTCTAATAATCAATACTTTCAAATAATTAAGTTAAAATAAATTATACCTCGTGTCGTCGAAAATCGGCGACGGCTAGGATTTCCTTTTCATTGCTCGAAACTCGAATTCGGCACCTAGCGGCATCCGAAGTTCGATCAGATTGGACTGGGTGCGTTCGTTGGATGATCCGGCGAATTTCCCACAAATCCAATATTCCTGCAGTTCCGGCGGTTTTCCGGCGAGTGTCAGCGGTTTCCCTGCAGATTACGGCAGTTTTCCGATGATGATTCGGGATGGGGCAATCAGGAGGTCTATCGGCACCAGCTCGACGATCTTGGTCCGATGGTGGGGTCAAACAAAGCAGCCGGGGCGGCGATGTCTGTCGACGGCGGCATCAAAAATGGGAGGCGGCGGCGGCGTGCTTCGATCGGGGCTGCGGCCGGCCTCAACTGTGGTCGGGATGATGGGGGAAACGTCGGCGACGGCGAGAGGGTGAGACTGGTGGTCACAGCGGCAGCAACAGCGACCGAACGGCTACGGAATCTGGCTCGGAGTGGCGACAGCCGAGGCGGCTTCGTGGCATCGCGGAGGCGCGCCGCAGGCGATTGGTGGCCGGGGTGGGTCGTGGTGGCACGGCGACTACGTGGCGGGGTGGGGTGGCGAGGGTTTTGGGAGGGGGAAGTGTCGAGAGGAAGAAGATATACTCTAGTGGCAATTTTGTAAATAAGTATTGACTCGATACCTACTCGAGTCAAAATAATAACTAGTTCATAATAAATCCTAAAAAATCTAAAAATATGGGAAAATCCCATAAAATAAAACAAACACAACAACATCCAAATGACATGCTCTATAACTAATAACCCACCCAAACTCACCTATATCGCGCCCTAATTCGTCATTCGGCCCTAAAAATATTCTACGATCAAATAAAAATAACAATCAATACTGCATACCTCCATATACTTGATAACCCATTTTTTATCATCTTTTTCATGTTATCATCGTATACTTGAGCATACATGACCCTCATCGCTCATAACTCATAGCTGGCCTCAACCCAGCTCGCGATCCATGAAGCTGACTCGACTCAAACCGACTGGTTCACTCCCGCAAAATCTGACTAGAGTCACGGGTTTTACAGGTAAAGTCAGGATAGCTGGAGGACTCTATTATTAGAGTTTTAAATTTTTTTTATTATACTTTTAGATTGTTTGCATGGGAGTGGGATTTCGCTTCAGTTCATAGGGCTTAGATTATTCCGAGCATTGTTATATTTAATTTTATGTCATGGGTTTATTTAAAATCTTGAAAAGTAATAGAAATTTAAGTTATGAGACACTTAGTTTCATATAATAACACTTGGCTTATGGCTCGAAACGGGAAGGTCGTTACACTTATGGCTCATGATTCGTGCCCTTGTGAGAGTTTCTACTACAGAAGTATATGAATGATTTCATTTGATAGGAGAGTCAGCTCTCATATGCTAGTTTGATTATTTGTTATTTCTGGACTAGTAATACTTGTTACTGACATTTTCATTTTATATATGTTGGTGAGAATCTGGATGACTAAGTGCTATCGGGACTATGGAGGTGCATCAATGTGACTGGCACACATGTACCTATCGAGTCTAAATGAGAATGTGATGTGATGAATTACTGTGAAAGGTGGTAGATGAATGTCTTAATGCCTTATTGCATGAAATGATCTTTGTGTGATAGTATTGTGCACATAATGGAACAAGTTGAGTAATTGGAGTTAAGACTCGTTTTAGGATGATGTAAATGATTAAAATGGAAATGTTGTGAGAAAACATCGTGCTTTTGCTATGTTTTCTGTTTTTATTGTTATGCATATATAATATTTGTTGTTTATAGTGTGATCCCTATTATACTTTAATGAGAGACTCCGTTCGTTTTGTTTTTTAAATCTTTGTTTTCCGAACTTTTAACGAATTTCTTTTGTTTTGATTATGAAGACATATCATATCAAGCATTTAGAACCACGTTAGAGTCTAAACATCTCATCCATATTGTATGTTCGCATCACCATCTTGAGTCGCTAACGATAGATCTTGGTCGGCTTAACTGAATTAAGCGGAATAGAGAACGGTTCAGTTGCCGATAGCATTTCTAGTTTGGTTTGTGGGTGAGCCAATTTGGGATGTTACACCAATGGGCCAACATGGTGAAAAAGGCCCACGTTCCAATTATGGTGTTGGGAACAGTATTCCTGGACCGCTTACCAAATATGCTAAGGGTTGTTGATGGGTTTGGAGACTCCAAATGGGTCTAGGTCAGTGCTGGTGATTAGACAACACCCTTGAATTGAGCCCAGAGAAATTGAAGGTTTAAACACTAAGGATTTGGGCATAAGTGGGCTCAGAAAGGGAAGGTCTTGGTTGTGTCAATTCTGGAGATGGGGTGACCAAACAGGCTTGGGAAATTATAACCTATGATATACTTGCCCATTGGATCCCAAATTAGGACACAATTCCATTTGTACAAAAGACTAAGATGTGGGAGGAATTTTATCCAATTCCATTACCATTTTCCTATATTTTCATATTTTATATCCCGACCGAGGGAACTAGGGTTTCACCCTTCATTACTGCACAGTCCTCATCATGGACCAAGAAGACACATGTAACGACCTCTGCTAGCTGGTCGGGGGTTACCCAAATATACGGAGGATATAAAAATAAAAATGCAAGCACATGCATCATAACATGGCAAATAATTATACTTGAAGTATAATGTAATGAAAATGATTAAACATGAAATTCAAATAACCATAAAATAAATCATGTTATATTAAATATAACATGCAACAATAACATAAGGTAAACTAACTACTCAAAAGCAAGTTCCACAACCTCCAAATCATTTCCCACAGTCATAATTATAACTCAAATAATATAAAGAAGAAGTCCAATTTTATTCATCATTTCTTCCAACCTGGGTTGGTAAGGGAACTACCAAGCACACCCTTAACCATAAGTCTAAAGCTGCTCACTTGCGGCCATAAAACTGCGTTAGTGATAAAACCACTAAGTCGTATAATTACATGAAACATGTCAATATACTTCATATCATTATTTATCAAGTCTTTCAGTGATTATGAGCCTATGTCGAGTTCCAATTATGCTGAGAGGGGTGGCCGCCCCATCCAGCTACAATCTCATGTATGCACACACCTGCTACATGGCCCATGGCCTATAGTTACCAATATTTGCCATTAACTCACCCTCTAGGTATCACAAGTGCATAATAGTTGTTTATCGTCATGGCACTCTGTCACCCCTTTCAGCATAGGGCCAGGTATTTTATCTTTCAAATAATTTTAAAGGTGCAGCCCCATGTCGGCCCATAGTGGTTGAATTTGGGCTCAGCCCGACCAAGGCTGCCATAAAAGAATATACAGCATTTCAAGTAGTTATACGGTCCTCAAATCCCAACACAACTAAAATGATGCGCAAGTGTAAAAGTGGACTCTAGTCTAAGGGAAAAGCTAGATTAGATCCTACTCAATAAGATCTAAATGATTGCCATGAATGCGACATGAACTAATGATAATTCACACACCAAGGAAAAACAATGAATTTATAAAAGATAATTAACAATTGATTTATTAATCCAAAAATTAATAATTAATCATATATAATAGTGAACAAAATATCAAAACGGTTAAACAAATGATAATTCCTCCAATGATTAAAATATACTAATATGTAAACTATCTATATTCTAACTCATGAGTTAATAATCTAGTTTATGTCTCATCAACCATATACAATATTTAGAATTGTAAGCCACATGATAAATTATTAATTTGGCCAAAATAAATATAATAATTTATACATTTTCTAAAATTAATTTATCATTCTCATAACAAAGAATAATTATAAAGTTGATAAATTAACATGATACAAAACGAATGCCTAATTTATTAAATATCATTTTAAAAGATTGATACTCATATAATAGTTGTACTATATATATAATATAATTGAGCAACAAAGATCACAACAATTAATTTTTAAACTTAATTTACATTGTACGTTGTATGAGGCATTATATTTAATTAATTATTATATTATTTCCAACTAAACCTCTTGTCTTAATATATAATGTTAATACTAATCTACAAAGCCTAAAATCAAGAAGAGAAATATTAACTCGTTAATTAATATCAAACATGGATCAGTTATATCCAAAAGATGTAACAAGTACTATAATGTCATTACCAACATACTTAATTAGGCATGCACCTAACATAATTTTCTTTTATATGTACTCATATTAACCTACTGACGAGGCACATAGAAAAACACAAACCAAACCATACAAACTTGTTTGTTGATTTATTTTTAATGTTTTTCATGCACGGAGATCTATAGGTAAACAAGCCAAAAATGATGGCAAGGAATAATTAATTAAATTATAATTAGATATTAAAATTTTATCAAATATAAATGTAATAAATGAAATGGGATTACCGTAGTCAATATTCAATATAATAGCAATATTAATTTACATATAACATGAATCATGAATTAACATCTCTAATTGACACCCATCCAAGTGGATCAATGCCAGAAGCATGAAAGAGATGAAACTACTAAGAAATAATTAATAACCCTACATAGATAAAGAGTGTATACTCAAACTAAAGAACCGTTAAAAGAAAACATGAAATTAAATAAAAAACAATGATCTCAACTAATAATTAAAATTCAAAAAGAACAAGACCAGAAAAACCCAACAAGGTGATGTGCAACATGATGAAGAAACAAACGAGGAAAATAAATAAAGAAGTATGGAGGAAGATGAAGAAAATGAAGAGTGTACTGATGAGGAGGAAAAGAAGTAGGTGGGGATAGGAATGACGCCGACAATGGCCTACCTACTGTCCAAACCCCTTCCGACGATCCTCTCTATTTAGCGATTGAGGGTGATATAGTAAGGTCATGATAGTAGTGGACATAAAAATACATATCAATTTTTCTGCAACCTCAAATGCAATGATTACAATTTATACAGACTCCTAACAAATAAATCTACATGGAAAATAATACAAAAATACGAACACACACACAAACATGCAAACAACAAGCAACAAATAGGAAACAACGGTGAAGAGAGGCCTTTACCTCCGAGGTGACCAAGGGAAGTTAACTTGGGGCTTCCAACCCCAAGACCTATGACCCTTGGTGGCTAGGCTAGGCTAGGAGGAGCCTAGGATGGTCTGCAAGTGCTTGGAAGGGAGAGGGAAGCAAGAGAGAGATGAAGGAAGCAAAGTGTTGGAATGGGTAGAACTCGACTTCTATTTATAAGCAAAAAATCTGGGCCAGCGCAAGGGCACTGGGAGAGTGCATTTGCACTACTTTGTGGTAAGTCAGACCAAGAAAGCCTGGAAAACCGAGCTCGCAAGCTGGTTGCATGAACTGGGCCGCATCCAAACCTAGTCAACTTTTGGGTGCAAAGGCCCTAAGCAAACACCTTTGCGCTCTATGCAAATGGAGGGAAATTCAAAAGTGTGGGTGCAAGGGCACTGGGCTAGTGTCTTTGTGCCGAAACTTGATTTCCTAAACCGACAGGCACAAGGGCACTGAGACAATGTCTTTGTACCAAAACCAAAAATTGCACGCTTAGGGTTTCACCTTAAGGTAGATGGGGGTCACCTTGGAAATTGTGTCACTAGTCGTGCAGAGGCTAGGATCAACAGAGAAGGTTCCGAACAAGCACCAAGCACACCATAGACACACGAGTGACTCAGTCCTAACCACTAACTAGACACGACTCGACCAAACCAAAAATTAAAAAGGTCCAGCATGAAAAGTCCTACGGGGGTACTGAAGCCGAATGAGGTCATTGCTGGCAAAAACATACCATACCATATTCAAACCATGAAGAGAATGACCAGACCCTACTAACCCGATTCGGGTAATAACCATACCGACTCAAAAACTCTCAAGCAGACGACCACTTAGAAAATTTTCGTCCCGAAATTTTCGAAGGGTTTACACATGGAACGATACGCCACAAACACCTCATACAACATTCAATAGCTTCTAACCAAGAAGCAAGGAAGCATGCTAATACCTCAAGTCATCATCCTCCGTTGGGAAAAGTCTGGCAAAACGCTGTTACATCTCGTCCTCATGCTTCCATGTGCCCTCCTCAACAACCTACCACAACCAAAGGACCTTCTAAAGAGGCACTTCCTTCCTACAAAGACTCTTTACGGACCTGTCAGAATCTACACAGCCTCCTCCTTCTAGGATAGAGGGTCAGATATCAAGCTTCTCATACTGTAGCTTGTGTTACCCATCCGACAAGTACTTCTTCAGCATGGAGACATGGAAGACCATATGTACTGCAGACAGACTTGGTGGTAGTGCAAGCTTGTAAGCAACCTCACCAACTCGTCTCAACACCTCGAATGGGCCAATATACCTCAGACTCATCTTGCCTTGCATCCCAAAGCTCACACCTCCTTTAGTTAAAGATACTTTTAGGAAGATGTGATCCTCAGCAGCAAAAGTGATGTCCCTATCCCTTTGATCTACATAAGCACTCTGTCTATCCTGATGTTACTAGTAGCCTCTATCGTATCAACTCAACTATTATCTGGAAGCCCTGAAGTCAAGGCCTACTATCAACCACTCATTGCCCTCTAGCCAATTCAACAGTGACCTACACGGCCTACCGTACAGTGCCTTGAAGGGTGCCATCCTGATACTCGCCTGATAGTTGTCATTATATGCAAAATCCACCAAAGGAAGGTGCCCCTCCCATGATCCATTGAAGTCCATCAAACACAAACATAACAAGTTCTCCAATATCTGGATAGTCCTCTTAGATCGGCCAGCAGTCTATAGATGACAGGCTATGCTGAACTTGGTGTATGTCCCAAGTTCTCTCGGGAAAGATCTCTAGAAAGAAGCGGTGAATCTAGGGCTCCTATCTGATACAATCTCCCTAGCAATTCCATGGGGTTTGACAATCTGATCTCAGCATAGTTTGGCTAGCATAGATACGGGAAAAGGGATACAAATTGATATAAAATGCACTGATTTTGTCAACTTATTAACATCAACCCATACTACGTCCATCTAATGTCGAGAAGGCAGTAGATGCATGACAAAGTCGCATGTGATGAAGTCCCACTTTCACTTTGGTTGTGGCAATGATTATAATAAACCACCTGGTCTCTCGCCCTCGATCTTGACCTACTGATAGACAAGGCACCATGACATAGTGTTGATGATATTCTCCGTTAGCCCAGACTACCAATAATATTGGCATAATTCATGATACATCTTCCCTGAGCCTAGATACACTGTGAGCCTTAAAGAATGGGCCTCGTTAAGAATGCCCTCACGCAATCCTGGATAGTGCACACCATTTGGCACATATAGTTGTCCTCTCATTTGGTGCAAGCCATCTACCTCTCTAACCAAACCAGAATGAGCCCTTGTACAAACCCATTGATGGGCAACTAATCAACTGCTTGGGCCTATCTGATACAGTCTGATATGGTCAGACTGATAGTTATCCTCACCAACACTGCCACAAGGACTCAGTCAGCTACATCCTCTCTTTGATCCTCATACTATATCCCCATGGTTGCCAATAAGGCTCAACATACTACCGGTCTCCTACTCACGACATTTGCAACCACATATGCCATACTCAGATGGTAGTCAATATCAATGTCTTAGTCAGTGAGGAACTCCAACCACCTATGTTGTCTACTGTTCAGGTCCATCAGCGTGAAGATGCACTTGAAGCTTTTTGATCTACGAAGAGCTGGAAGGACACAGTATACAAATAATGTCTCCATATGCGCAGTTCAAACACGACCACTTCAAGTTTCAAATCATGTCTAGGATAGTTTTGTTCATGAATTTTCGGCTGCCATGACACGTAGACAATCACTCTGCCTCTCTGCATTAGTGCATATGCCAATCTGATACTAGAGGCATCACTGTAAACCACAAAGTGATCATGGCCATCTGGTAAACTCAACACTGATGTGGTAGTGAGTCTCTCCTTCAGCACTCTTCTTTCCTCATCAGCCGTATGAGAGAGTCTAGCAAGGAAGAGAAATCCTATATGAGCCTCCAATAATAATGGGCCATACTCAAAAAATGTATCTTTGTGGTTGTGGTAGGTTGCTCATACAACATGTCCTAAAAAGAATAGCTTGGTTATCCAAAACTTGCACTTAGAGAACTTTACATGCAGGCGATTCTCCTATAGAGTCAGCAAAGTAATCTTCAATACTATTGGTCTCCTATCGATCACACTGGCCCTATCAGCCTTTCTGTGGTCCCTACTATTGGTCTCCCCTTTCCGGCTGACCCTGAGGTGGGGCTGGTCGGGAAGGGAGAAGTGGCAGCTACGGTTGTGCATGCAGCCATCTCTATTGCTGCTACTGCTTATGGTCGGTACTACTGGCAATGCTGCTGGGGCTACTAGTGGTACTGCTGCAGCTGCTACTAGCGCTACTGCTAGTGTGGCTGCATCGGGCACTTAGTTGCATGGTGATTCAACTCACTATATGCAAAGCATGTGCCAGTAGCTTTCCTGCACGCGTTGTCTAACACTCTAGGCAGAACAGGTACTCCTAGTAGTCACCACCACTCTAACCCTAGAATGATTAACTCTATTTAGGGAATCTCTAAGCCTATTGTCCCTCGGTGGCATATATTGTCACTCCCCTATCAGTCCTCCGCCTTTACTACTATGGGCCTCGCTAACCATGTGCCTGTTCTTTTGACCATTGTTGCTGGTCTGTGAGGTGCCCTTGGCCTGATGGTGTGAGTCATGGGCTTGCTCGCACTCTAGTGCCCTCATCACTGCCTCCGCCAAGGTAGAACATGAGAATGTAGCCACTACTACTCACAAACTAATGCACAAGACAGACACGAACTGGGCAACTCACTCCTTTGACTAGAAGCTACCCAGAGCAAACCACTCAAGCATGAGGAATCTAGCAAGTGTTACTATATGAAACTAAGTGTCTCATAAATTAATTTTTTCTATTAATTGTTAAGATTTTAAATACCATGACAAAATATAATATAATAAATGCTTGGAATAATCTAAGCCCATGAACCAAACCAAAATCTCACTGCCATGCAAACAATCTAGAGAAAAGAATAGACCAATAATAGAGTCCTCCAACTGTCTCGACTCTACCCATCCTTCCATGCTCATACTTGCGGAGGCATTTCCGCTTTAATGATAAAAACACTAAGTCATATAATTACAAAAAACAATTAATATATTCCAAAACATCATTAATAACGTCTTTTAGTGATTATAAGCCTATGCTGAGCTCCTAATATGCTGGGAGGGTGGCCGCCCATACAGCTACAATCCCATGTATGTGCACACATGCTACATAGCCCTTGGCCTGTAATTATCGACATTTGCCATTGACTCACCCTCTCGGCATCACAAGTGCATAATAAGCCGTCCTACGCCACTACACCCTGTCACCCCTTTCGGCATGGGGGCATGTGAGATCCCTCAACTTAGTCCCACATCTAATACCTACTGGGAGAAGATCCTATTTATAAGTAGGAATGGACTAGAGATCTTTAACTTCTGGGGTACCCATTTTAAAGAAATGACTTAGCCCATTACGTTGAACTTTGGGCTGGGTCGTTACAAATGGTATCAGAGCCGACCTGGTTCCGTGTTAGATGGTGGGATGGACTAGGGACGTTGGCTAGGTTGCCGGTCACGGGCCAAAAAGGTCATGGGCTGGGGTTAGCAACGGGCCAAGACTAGAAATGTTGGCTAGGCTGCCGGTCAAGGGCTAGAAAGGACGTGGGCTGGGGCTAGCAACGGGCCATGAATAGGCATTTCGGGGATGAAATTTCCTAAGGTGGGTGGATTGTGAGATCCCTCAACTTAGTCCTACATCTAATACCTACTGGGAGAAGATCCTGTTTATAAGTGGGAATGGACTATAGATCTTTCACTTCTGGGGTACCCATTTTAAAGAAATGACTTAGCCCATTACGTTGCACTTTGGGATGGGTCGTTACAAATGGTATCAGAGCCGACCAAGTTTCGTGTTAGATGGTGGGATGGACTAGGGACATTAGCTAGGCTGCCAGTCACGGGCCAAAAAAAGGTCGTGGGCTGGGGTTAGCAACGGGCCAAGACTAGAAACGTTGGCTAGGCTACCGGTCACGGGCTAGAAAGGTCGTGGACTGGGGCTAGCAACGGGCCAAAAATAGGCATTTCGGGGACGAAATTTCCTAAGGTAGGTGGATTGTGAGATCCCTCAACTTAGTCCTACATCTAATACCTACTAGGAGAAGATCCTGTTTATAAGTGGGAATGGACTATAGATCTTTAACTTCTGGGGTACCCATTTTAAAGAAATGACTTGGCCCATTACGTTCCACTTTGGGCTGGGTCGTTACAAATGGTATCAGAGCCGACCTGGTTCCGTTTTAGATGGTGGCCTAGATTAGAAACGTTGGCTAGGCTACCAGTCACGGGCCAGAAAGGTCGTGGGCTGGGGCTAGCAACGGGCCAAGACTAGAAACGTTGGCTAGGCTGCCGGTCACGGGCCAGAAAGGACGTGGGCTCAGGCTAGCAACGGGCCAAGAATAGGCATTTCGGGGACGAAATTTCCTCAGGCGGGTGGATTGTGAGATCCCTCAACTTAGTCCCACATCTAAACCTACTGGGAGAAGATCCTATTTATAAGTGGGAATGGACTATAGATCTTCAACTTCCGGGGTACCCATTTTAAAGAAATGACTTGCCCATTACGTTGCACTTAGGGCTGGGTTGTTACAAGGCAGGTATTTAAGGGTGCTACCCTGTGTCAGACTGAGCCAATTCTTTGACCCTGGTTGTGCTCGACACATGGTGGTCAGAATGTGGGCTCAGGCCAACCAAGACTCCCATATAGAAATTATACGAACCTCGTATTGTGATGAGGTACCCACAACTATGATACACGATCCTAAAGGCTTCCCTTTGTGAGTCAAATGTGCTCACAAACTATCCAGAGGATGCTTCATTTAACATCAACAGAACTCTCTTTTATATAGAAGAATATGTGTAGAATTCAAGAAGTCACTATATTAAATTTTATAAAAAAGAGCATAATCACTCATAATTATATCAATGTGTGTAATAACAAAAAGCCAAAAAAATTGACTGTTGAATTACTGCGAATGGGTCCAAATCCCAAAAATTTAACAAATAAAACTTATTTAAAACTATTGTACCGGAACTCTAAAGGTTATAATTAATAATTTATGATATTGATTTTTAAGAATTAATTTAATTAAATATTATTTATGGTTCGTTCTAGGATTTACAAAACCCTAAAAATAAATGAATTATTTTTTCTAGGTTTTACAATCTCTCCAACTTGGGAATTTTCATCCTTGAAAATATAATAGGGTCAAAAGGAGAAAAATCGGGGTTTTACAATCTCCATCTTGGGAATTTTTCGTCCTTGAAAATATAATGGAGAAAAAGTGGTGTTTTTTTTTATTTAAGCATTGCCACTCATATGCATAGCTAAAGTGGGGCACACTGTCCCATTACACTGTTATCCATATCGCACAGGTGCCCCATACCACTCATACTACCTAGATAACACATCTGATTGTAAAGGTGTCCCATATACGCTCATTAGTTAAGTATCACGTGCACCTAGCATGACACATAAGTGGCACACTGTCCCATACTGGTGTTATGCTTTAACATACTTCTAGAATGTTCTCTAACTCAATAGAAGATTTTTAATATGCTAAAGATATGTCTCCATAAATAAATTATCTACACGATACCTCAGAGTCTCATATCCTTCTAAAGGTTCCCTTTTCATTTGCCTTTGACTTGCAACTTGTTCTAGATCTTGAAGTCGTCACTTGAATCCCCACTAGGGAATTTTTTTTAAATTTCTCAACTCTTCAAAACATCCCCTCACTATTAATAATAATATTGGCGTTACTTCATCTCTTTCTTCTTCCTTTTATTACCTTTATTTTATTTTTTGGCAATAAAAGGTCAAGCGTCCTATCAACTTCTTGCACATTATTTTTTAATTATTTAACAATTATCCAAATTTTTGTATCATCTAATGGTCATTTTTCTTTAGTGACTTACAAATTATTTGTACACCGTATCGACAACATTTTTTTTTAGGAAGAAATATCTTGAACTACGTAATATCGTTTTTACCCAAACCTCTCAATCTGGTACTTTTAACTCTTGGCCTAGTCCAATCTTGTCTTTAGCATTCATTTCTAAACCTTGAGCAAGCTCTAGGTTGTTAGGACATTATTGTATCCACAACAACTGAATTGGACGCCCCTCTAGTCCCTACACCCTTAGGAAGTTGTCAAAAGTTTTTTTTTTTAATATTAACTCCCATTGTTGACTTTCACCTGCAACCCATTTTGTATACACTCATAATTGCTTACGTCCTAAAACAATAAAATTAATTCTATAAAAGAAATTTACCCTTGGGACAGTGGAATCTTAGACTTTCAACAAGGTAAGGATTGATTTGCATCATAACATGGGAAACACAACTCTAATACCACCTGTAACAACCCGCGCACTCCGAGCCACGAGCTAAGTGTTACTATATGAAACTAAGTGTCTCATAAATTAATTTTTTCTATTAATTGTCAAGATTTTAAACACCAAGACATAAAATATAATATAATAAATTCTCGGAATAATCTAAGCCCATGAACCGAACCAAAATCCCACTGCCATGCAAACAATCTAGAAAAAAGAATTGTCCAATAACAGAGTCCTCCAGTTGTCCCAACTCTACCCATCCTTCCATGCTCTTACCTATAGACGCAATTCCACGTCAATAATAAAAACACTAAGTCATATAATTACAAGAAACAATTAATATATTCCACAACATCATTAATAACGTCTTCTAGTGATTATGAGCCTATGCTAAGCTCTTAATATGCTAGGAGGGTGGTCGCCCATCCAGCTACAATCCCATGTATGCGCACACATGCTACGTGGCCCTCGGTCTGTAGTTACCGATATTTGTCATTGACTCACCCTCTCGGTATCACAAGTGCATAATGAGCTGTCTTGCGCCACTGCGCCCTGTCACCCCTTTTGGCATGGGGGCAGGCATTTAAGGGTGTTGTCTGTTAAGTATTTAAAGTATACAATATTTATCCATATTTGTAATATGATTTTGTACTTCCCAGGTATAAACATTATTAATTACGTGATATTTCTCGTTTTATTCTAGTTAATTAAAATTTTATGAGATATGCTTAATTTTGGAGTTTTAATGCAGAAAAAATAAATTAAGCTTTGGAATTGAAAAGTCATGGTCACCCAATGGTTACTACAAGGAGTTCACAAAGCTCGATGAGGATCGATGTACATTGCTTTTGCTGCATTTCAATATGTCGAGGAGTTGGAAATTTGAATGGACATCATAATCAATTTGAATACATTGATTTGTAAGGTACCTCCTTCAATTCATGTATCTTGTGGCCATCTCATCTTCTATATAAAGGGGTGGTCATTTGTTGTTGAGCATATCTCATCTCTTGGCTTTGGAGTGTAGTGAAAGAAGTAGTTTTAGTTTTTGAATTCTTTTTTTTTCATAATAAAAAGTAGTTTCTTCTTTATATTGTTTTCTATTTTTATTATGGAGTAATATTTTATTTTGTTCTAGAGAAGAATGGAACTTAACATGATTTAATTGAATTCATTTCTACCTCTTACTCGTTTATTCAATTGGACTGTTTGAATTATCATGTTCTAAATGATAAGAATAGATTGATTGCCTATATCTTAGATCATGAGGTTTAATTAGATTTCAGGAGAAATTAATTAGATTAGTAATTGATAATTCATCATACGACGAGTCTTTTGACTTGTTTATCGTTGTGGTCAGGAGATGCACAACACCGTATGTGATGTGATTGTAAGGCAAATCTTAATGCATTATTTTGTTGATTAATCAATTATTACCAGGAGGTAGGAATTGAGCAAAAATAATAGAAGCATGAAGGAGCAGGAGCCACTATGTCATATAATTATCCTATATCAACAACGAGTTTTATCATTTTTACTTCACTTGTAATTTAAAGTTATTACTGAGATTTAGTGAAGTCAGTTATTTTTGTTTTGTTCTTTATTTTATTTTCTTAAATTAATTATAGGAAATTCATCTCACTGTGGGACGATACTTGAATTTATCATTACACTACTTGTTTCGACCGTGTATACTTGTATGATATTAAAATTATTCGAACACTGCCCCGTCTCGGGACTTCCACATAGTAATTTTTTAAGAGTGCTACCCCATGTCAGAGTGAGCTAATTCTTTGACCCCGGTTGCGCTCAGCGCATGGTGGTCGAATGTGGGCTCAGGCCAACCAAGACTCCCACATAGGAATATATAATATTTTGAGTAATTATATGAACCTCGTATTGTGATGAGGAACCCATAGTTATGACATGATCCTAAAGCCTTCCCTTTGTGAGTCAAATGTGCTCACAAACTATCCAAAGGATGTTTCATTTAACATCAACAGAACTCTCTTTTATATTGAAGAATATGTGTAGAATTCAAGAAGTCACTACATTAAATTTTATAAAAAAGAACATAATCACTCAAAATTATATCAATGTGTGTGATAACAAATAGTCAAAAAATTGACTATTGAATTAATGCGAATGGGTGCAAATCCCAAAAATTGAACATATAAAACTTATTTAAAACTATTATACTAGTACTCTAAAAGTTATAATTGACAATTTATGATATTAATTTTTTAGTATTAATTTAATCAAATATTATTTATGGTTCTTTCTAAGATTTACAAAACCCTAAAAATAACTTAATTATTTTTTGTTCTGGGTTTTACAATCCCCCAACTTGGGAATTTTCGTCCTCAAAAATATAATAGGGTCATAAGGAGAAAAATCGGGGTTTTACAGTAGTCTCATCTCTAATACCTACTGAGATAATATTATGTTTATAAGTGGGAATGAACTATAGATCTTTAACTTGGTTAACCACTTTTAAAGAAATGACTTAGGCCCATTACGTTGCTAGGTCGTTACAGGTGGTATCAGAATTGTGTTTCCCACGGAACCATACAAATCAATCCTTACCTTGTTGAAAGTCTAAGAATCCACTATTCCAAGGTTAATTTTTTTTTATATAAGCGTTGATCATTCTTTTATAGAATTAATTTTCATTGTTTTAGATGGTAAGTAATTATGGGTGTGCCACTTATGTGTCGTGCAAGGTGCACATGAAACTAACCAATGAGCGTATATGGGACGCCTTTACAATCGAAGCGTGTTATCTAGGTAGTATGGGTGGTATGGGACACCTGTG
Source organism: Piper betle (assembly GCA_033002965.1). Taxonomy (NCBI): domain Eukaryota; kingdom Viridiplantae; phylum Streptophyta; class Magnoliopsida; order Piperales; family Piperaceae; genus Piper; species Piper betle. The sequence continues at coordinate 27,371 of JAURVB010013260.1, read as the reverse complement.
CAATATAGATGATAGTGTCATGGGATAATGTGCCCCACTTTAGCTATGCATATGAGTGGCAATGCTTATATCAAAAAAAATGTAAATCATGATTTTTCTAAAATGATTTTTTTAAAGAAAATGTGAAGATATTTAAAGTAACTTCTATAGAGCTAGATACAAGTATACCAACTCATAAAGGAAGAAATACCTAAGATAGGATAATAAAGATGTTAGATAAATGAGTAATTTTCTCTTGTAACCCTATTATATTTTTTAGGACAAAAATTCCCAAGTTGGGGAGATTGTAAAACCCCGATTTTTCTCCTTATGACCTTATTATATTTTCGAGGACGAAAATTTCCAAGCTAGGGAGATTGTAAAACCACAAAAATAATTAGGTTATTTTATTTAGGGTTTTGTAAATCTTGTAACGAATCTTAAATATTATTTAATTAAATTAATCTTTGGGAATCAATATTATAAATTGTCAATTATGACCTTTATCAAAACTCAATAGTCAATTTTTTTGACTTTTAGTTATCACACAAATAGTTGGTGTTTAATATAGTTATGCATGATTACGTTCTTTTATATAAAATATAGAGACTTCTTAAATTCTACACATATTCTTCTATATAAAGGAAAATTATGTTGATGGTAAATAAAACATCAACTTGAGAGTTTGTGAACACATTTACAGGGAAGGCTCTAGCGAAGTTTCATTCATATTAAGATCGTATGTCATAGTTGTGGATGCCTCATCACAATTCCAGGTTCGTCTTATTACTTAAAATGTTATATATTCATATTTGGGAGTCTTGGTCGGCTTGAGCCCACATTAGACCACCATGTGCCAAGCGCAACCAGGGTCAAAGAATTGGCTTAGGCTAACACGGGGCAGCACCCACCCTTAAAATTATATATTCCTATTTGAGAGTCTTGTTCACCCTGAGCCCACGTTCGACCACCATGCACCGAGCGCAACCAAGGTCAAAGAATTGACTCAATCCAACACAGGGTAGCACCTTTAAAATTCTTTAAAGATAAAATACCTACCCCCATGCCGAAAGGCGTGACAGGGCGCAATGGTGCAAGATGACTCATTATGCACTTGTGATACCGAGAGGGTAATTGAATGGCAAACATCAGTAACTATAGGCCGGGGGCCATGTAGCGTGTGTGAGCGCATACATGGGATTGTAGTTGGATGGGTAGCCACCCTCCCATCATAGTAAGAGCTAGGCATAGGCTCATAATCACTAAAAGATGTAATTAATGATGTTGTGGAATATATTAACTTGTTTCTTGTAATTATATGACTTAGCTTTTTTATCACTAACATGGAATTGTCTCTGCAGGTATGAGCATGGAAGGATGGGTAGAGTCGAGACCGCTGGAGGACTCTGTTATTGAGCTATTTTTTTTATTTGTTATTATACTTCTAGATTGTTTGCGTGGCAATGGGATTTCGGTTTGGTTCATGGGGCTTAGATTATTCTGAGCATTGTTATATTAAATTTTATCTCATGATTTTATTTAAAATCTTGAAAATTAATAGAAAATTAATTTATGAGACACTTAGTTTCATATAGTAACACTTGGCTCGTGGCTCAGATCGGGCAAGTCGTTACAGGTACGGGAATAGACTATAGATCTTTAACTTGGTTAACTACTTTTAAAGAAATGACTTAGTCCCATTACGTTGTATTTTGGGCTAGGTCGTTGCACTTGCCCTCTAGGAATGTGGTATGTGCAGACTCCCACCATAGCTGACCATACTTTGCATGGCTCCGACACACATAAGTCTAGAGCACAACCCATAGTGTCAGCACTGCCCTCGTTGAGTCAATCCACTCCAACACTACCTCATGGTTTGTGCTTCCGTAGAACATGTGTCCACCATTCTTCAAGAAACGATTGACATCTCACCACTTCCTGCTCTAATGATGCTTAGGGCCTTGACTATCTGAGCCCTCACCAACCATGAATTGTTAAGGCCTCATAGTCTCTCTACCTTACTGTCGGCCTACCTGGGGAGTCAAACTCCCACCAACATCCATGGGGCCAGGATCTCATATAGCCCTATTGCTGGCTGGGCTGTTGGGATATGGGGGAAACTGTGCTGACAATGGTGGCGGTGGCAGTACACACTCTAACTCAGAGGTCTCAATAGGAGTTTCCTCCTCCGCTAGGCTCTTCCCAATGGATGTAAAAATAGCTTTCCTCAATGGAGATTTAGAGGAAGAGGTCTATATGAAACTACCTAAGAAATTTTCTTCAACTTGAGGTGAGCATTCTATTTGTAAGCTTAAGAAATTAATATATAGACTTAAAAAAGCCCCCGACAATGGTATTTGAAATTCCATAATGTAATCTCTTCATTTGGTTTTTTTGAAAACATTAAGAATCAATGTATATACCACAAGGTTAGTGGGAGTAAAATAATTTTTCTGGTTCTATATGTTGATGATATATTGCTTGCAACTAATGATATGAGATTGTTAAATGAAGTGAAAAAGTTTCTCTCCGAGCATTTTGATATGAATGATATGGGTGAAATGTCTTATGTCATTGGCATTAATAATCATAGAGATAGATCTCAAGGTGTTTTGAGTTTATCTCATAAAGCCTATATCAATAAAACCTTTCAATAGTTCGTATAGTGAAAGGAGACAATTTTAATTTGGATCAATGTCAAAAAATGATTTTTGAGAGGGAACAAATTAAAAACATCATATGCTTTAGCTATTGGAAGACTTATGTATGCACAAGTTTGTATAAGACCAGACATTGCATTTGTTGTTCGAATGTTAGGAAGATATCAAAGTAATCCTGACATTAAACATTGAAGAGTTATAAACAAAGTTATAAGGTATCTTCAAAAAACCAAAGATTACATACTTATATGTAAGAGATCATTTAATTTGTAGGTCATTGGATACTTGGATTCAGATTATCTTGGTTGCACTGATTCTCGTAAATTCACATCTAGATACATCTTCATGCTTGATAATGGAGTTGTATTGTGGAAAAGTGTAAAACAGACTTAAGTTGCCATTTCTATTATGAAAGTCGAGTTCATTTCGTGTGTTGAGGCCACATCACAAGCTGTTTGGTTGAAGAGTTTCATGTCTGGGCTTCAAGTCGTTGAGTCTATCTTAAGGCTATTGAAGATGCATTGTAATAATTCAGCAGCAGTATTCTTGCCTAAAAATAATAAAAACAAAAATCGAAGTGAACACATCAACGTTAAATATGTAGTCGTTAGAGAGAGCATTAAAGTGAACGATGTGCACATTAAACATGACAACACTGAATTGATGATTGCATATCCCTTGAAAAAAGGTATGCCCCCAAAGATATTCAAGGATCATATAGCCCGTATATTAATTGTTAAATTTCAAGCTTGAAATGTGATGCTATGTATATAGCATGTAACATGTTGAAACTCAGTTATTTGTTTGTATTCCCAAGTGAGAATGACAAAGTTTTATATATTATATATATATATGTGTGTGTGTGTGTGTGTGTGTGTGTGTGTACACACATGTGTATGTGTGTGTGTGTTAGGGCCCAAAAAGCATTGGGAGCTTATTCATAAAGTTTGAAACCACGTTCAAGGCTTCTTAAAAGTACTTTAGATTATAATACATGGAAGATAATTCTTAACTAAAGAGGATTTACCGCTATGATTTGTCTATAATACTCTTGTTTAGAAGTATTAATATTTTGGATAATATTATGCGTGGTGATACATGTTCGAACCAAGAGGGCGAATGTAAACATTTTTATTCTAACTTTATGTGGTCGTTACCATATATAGTTTGTGTATTATTATCCAAATATATTAGTAAGTGGCAAAATTAAGAATAACCACTATGGGGTGGTTATTCTTGTAACTTCTCGATGGAAATAAGTTTTTAATATGGTGTTTTTCTTGGGCCCATGGTCTGGGTAATTTTTTATTTCTACCCGCCATCATTTTGACAGTGCAATAGATCAAAAAATCTCAAAAGTATTTGTGAAAATTATTATATAAGGAGATATTATTTGATTATTGTAAATATCATATTTTGATCTTTCATTATTGCTCTTTTTATATATCTCCTATATTTTTCAAACCTAAAGAAAAAATATAACAACTCAGCTTAAAGTGCAAACTAATATACTTAAGTAATCTTTTCAAAATGATTAACATAAGTCAAAAATTTATAAAGCATCTCCACTAATGAACTAGATCTTATCGTAATAGATTAGGACTAAGTTAAGGGTATGGCAGTCCCCTCACCTTAATAAATTTTATTTTTAGAATTTCTATACTCAACCCGTAGCTAGCGGACTAACCCACATTCAATCTAACCCACCATCTAATATAGTCCCAAATTGGTTCTAATACGGTCTGCAATGACTTGACCCAAGTACAAGCTGATGGGTGTAGTTAGCCATCTCCTTAAAACTGTTAGTTTAAGTTGAAGATCTATAAATTATGTGTACCAATAAATTGAATCACTTAGTCTAATACATATTGAATGTGACACTAAAATAGAGTTATAACAGAGAAAATCCAAATTTGTCATAAAACATTACAATTTCCGCCACACTTGCTGTAAGAAGACATTATAAGGTGATAAGATACAAGCATTCATTTATTTTAGTGATTTCTTAGTTGCCACTTATAATTGGATAACAACTATCACACTTATGGTTGGGTTTTATAGCTTCAATATGATTGGATTTTGCAGCCAAGCTTTATAACTTGCCTATACAAATGATTTACATTCTATAGGAAAATCCCGCAACTTCAGGTGGACACAGTATTGAGGGTAAAGATATTGCTTAAATTAGGTGACAACGTTACCAAGTAGATATGGTTTCTGCCTAGCAAGTAGGTTCCTCAAAAATATAAAAATATGAAAATATTTGTGTAGCATACTGTTATTATATAACATTATCACAAGCAATTTCCACCGTAATTATTTTCTTCATACATCATTATGATATACAAAATAACCTGGGGCTGAATTTGTAATTTTATATATATGCAGACATTACACAAATGAGAAAGGCTTCTCCTCCATGTTTATCTCATGCTGGTGAGCATGAGCTGTACTAGTCTCCGGCAATTCCACTTCCCTCTCTGACTCCGTTGACTCCTCCCTCCTGTGCCGACGAGCTTCCAAATGATCTTTGACATTGGGTTGATGGACCAGCGATTGGGATCCTTCGGGGCCTTCGACCCAGTAACGTTGGTTGTCAGAGTGGTGGAAAGGGGAGGAGAATTGGTTTGATGGCTATCGAGATCACTCCGGTGGTGGCCACGGAGAAGATGGACGGGGGAAAGGCCGCTGGAGGGCGTGGCCGGCCGGCTAGGTGATAAGGCCGGAGTGGTTACTTCGGACCTCTTGTTTTCTTTTAAATGTTTCTTGGCTGTGTTGTGCCATTTCCTGAGTGCAGCAGCCACTCTCTCATCAAATATGGTGGACTTCATGTTGGATCCCATCTGATATAATTAAGCAATAAATAATTAGTAATTAATAGAATAAAATCCAGATAGATAATAGTACTGGATGATCAAATGTTGTAAAAGGTCAATCATTTTACATAGAGTGCATATATAATCAGGTACTAATTCTATAAAGATTTATCCTATTGTAACATTGGTTAGATGAACAATTTATATTAATTTAATTGGTAATTAAATACACTACAACAAAACAAGGCTTCGATGGGAATTTTGTCCCCGAAACTTTCATCACAAAAATTTTATTAATTGCTAGTGACATGAATATTTTTTGTCACCAAGGACGAAACCCAAATTGTTTTCTTCGATTATTTTACGATTATTAGTCAACAATTAAAATTATTACCTGTGTAACCAAAGCATAGAGAGGAAGGGTCACATAGCTGCATAGGAAATGAATGAGAAACCTGGACCAATATCAAAAATATTTGAATCCAGATTAGTTTAATATTGAGATGTGGGTCAATTGATAATATAATTATTTTATCTCCTAATTAACTGAGCTCATGAAAAAATTAATAAAAATACAAGACTTACCCCATGCTTATTCTTATGATCACATCCTCAAGTCTCCGATGGTAGCAAGAGCGTAGCCCAAACACGTCCTGTACATAGAAAAAATAGTTATTTTTATATGTCAAAGATTTTTAAATTTTAGAGGCTAAATGGACCAACATTAGATTTTAATAATTAGCATGAACAAAGGCTTGATTAATTAAACTAATTACCCAAGTCCAGGCGAAAAAAGCCAGCTGAAAGGCATTCTACAGAAAAAAATTTTTGAAAATATTATTAATATAAAAGAAATATAAATGTTATAGAGAATAATAAAAGTGGTTAAATTAAGAAAAAATTTTGAAATTTGTACCTGGAAGAGAACAAAGTGGATGAGGATCAAAAGCAAACGAGGGCGATTAAACCAGAAGTGATTATCGGTTGGTTGAACAACAGGCACACCTTTAACAACATCTCCTCTATCTTCGATCTCCAATCCCATCTTAGTTATAATCACTTGAAGCTTTGTTCCCACCAACAATATTATCTGTAATTAAAAGGGTCTATTAGTATTACTATACTGTTCTCAGATCAAGCAAAATATGTTTTAACTAGTACTCACAATTAAGGGAATGAAAGGCAGCCATAGGTAAGAGTAAATGCCTGCAATTTATAAACATAAAATATGACATTATATAAGTATATCTAACCTGTAGAGATTAAATAGAAAAGGTTGCTTAAGCTATATATGATATATGCATCTTGATTACCATGAGTGTTGGATAGCAAGAACAGGACAGCAAAGAACCAGATTAAAGGACTGCAAACATCACAAGTTAGAATAATTTGTTATTGATCAATATTTTTATTTCAATATGATTCAATTAAATGATCTTCTTGAGTGTTACCTAATGCCAACTACAACTTTGAAGTCTTCGTCAAGAGATCTTTTGATGTACTTGTGGAAGTCAAATTCTGATGAGCTTTGAGCCAAATGAGCCTGTTCAGTAACAGTAAAAATCAGAAATCACTTAGATATCATCGATCATTATATTAACACATTATTTTCATCTCCTTATGTTTGAAAATATTGGATAATTTGTTAATAAGTATTAAGTCTTACCATGATAAATCCATGTCGAAGTGTCAGATAATCAACTTTTGGAACTGACCTCACAAATTGTCTGAAGAAACAAACCTGTTGATTGGGATATAAAGCCAACTTTAGGCATACTATCTTTCAAGCAGTAAATTTATTCCCATAATATTTTATTTGATATATTCTCATGCATGCTTATTCATCAATATTAGACTTCATGAAAGAAAGATACATAATAATATAAATTACCGCCCTTTAAAATGGCAAAACAAATTGTCAAACATCGTTTAACAATATTGACCTTTGATCGAAACTTGTTAAATCTATTTGTTGACTAATCCGTAAGAAACTATAATTTCAATATTTCAAGGAGTTGTCTGAGCCATACGTATATAAGTGGAACTCCCAAAACTTAAAGTCGTTGTAAGGCTCCACATTATTCGAATGTAAATGTGTGAAGAGGAAGGAGGAACGTAGAGAACTGTTATGAAAAGGAATTGGGTTCATGTCTATCAAAATTTTGTAGCATTTATATTTGTGGTCCAAGTGACATAGCCCCCTACTTGTTTGGATGCCGGTCTGAAAATGATAATTGGGAAAGAAATATTCACGGGTTCATAACTCAACTAACATATTGAACGTCTTTATTTCCCTAATTACCAGCTTAAATCATATTATCTTTCGTATTAAACATTGGTTAGTCAACTAAATTAAATAGATGTCGTTATTGTATTAAAGAATATTATTAATATTTTTTAATGTTAGAGCATGGCTCTAAAATTTTAAAAGCCATACAATTTTTAACTATCCGCGACTATGGGACTTGAGTGATGATGATTGATTAATTATATAAGTCTCTTGGATAAAAAGTGAAGCTTTGATTTAGAGAATTGAATTAATGGAGTTTATATACAGTTACACTCACAATCCATAAGGTAACCGTGGATCTGCTCCAGAAGTTCAAGTGTCGGCGGCCAAAGGTGGTCGCCCTAGCAAACCTAAACCTCTCTGGATCTGCAATACCATGAAATTTGTTTAGAAAAACTATAATGAAAGTTTCAATATATAGAGGAAACCAATCAATATTGATATCATCCTAATTATAATTACCATGGGAGAACTGGTATTCCACTGTCCTAGTCTCTTTTTCCCATGACTTCCAGGTGCTCATCTTCAAATTGACAGAAAGCACTATTTTAAGATTTTACGAACAAATAGCTTGAATTTAGCTCATATTCATAAGGGATAAAAAGAAACTGATGCAAGTCTTATTTATGGTGTTAAGTTTCAAGGTGTTGTAGTACCTTAGCTCGGCCAAGAGCCATGGTTGAAATGCAGTAAAGAACATGAAAGACAGCCAGCACAAATATGAAGATGTGCAGTTGATGAATTCCATCATAAGAGATGAAAGAAACTTTTCCCTGCCAACCAATTGCCCAATATCAATTGGAACTCATAATTAGTAAACTTATCTTGTCTAGCAAACTTTCCATTGTTTTATATAACAAAGAAGACGTATAATTGAGCTTGCCTGTTGTGCACACTTGTCTGAACTACTACTTCCACCGGCCAATATCCTTCTCGTATTACCAGTACTCCACAAAAGCTTCCTTCTTGTGCTCTCGGCGTTCTTTTCTTCACTCCTGCATGGATGCCATGTATTTGCCACACTCTTGGGTATGCAAATTTCAGATATGAGTCCTTGCGTAATTGTTAGTAGCAATGATATGAACCCCATTACCATAAGCTCTGTTACAATAATGCATAACGGTGTTAGATGATGATCATAAATACATAATCATGGATGCCGATGTAACGTTGTGGTGCATGATCACATGCTCACCTGCTTTGATCTTCTCCAATGCTTCAGATAGTGCTCTCTTATTCCTCCTCTTGAACCACTGCAACATTCAGATTCACATTATTCAACACGTGATCATGTTAAGACGTATGCTATATTACATACATCTCGATTTCAATTTCTAGCTAGAAGGTGCCATGCCAACCTGCCCAACGAGATGGAATATGTGTTCAATGAAAATGGAGATGAGAACAAGCAAAAAGCATACAACTGAAACTGCCCATGTTGGAGTTTCCTCCACAGTACGACCCCCTCCTCCTGCCATGATATATGAATTCAAACTCTCCCCCTCTCAAACTCTATCACAACTATATATAATCAAAAAACAGTTCGTTAATTACCCCAGCAGCTTTTTTGATCTAGCTCTTTCTTTCTTCAAATATCCCACAAGAATAGAAAGAGAAGAACAATGAGTGGATTGCAAGAGATGGGTAGGGGAACATGTGTATATCTATGTGGGTAAACTATAAATGCATCAATAGTGACATGCAAAGATATAACGACTTTGAGCATACAAAGATGAGATGAGAAATGGGACGACTTGACCTGGTCAGATGAAAAAGGAATGATTGAGCAGGAAGTAGAAGAATACTCGGAGCCATGAAGTACACCCAAGCTTAACAAGAACACCTAAATACATATTAATATTAATTTAACCATAAAAGAAGTTGAATCGACATTCAAGAATAAAAAAACGTTGTTACCTACATATATTATAGTAAGACCATAGTTTTTTTGTTTTTTTGTAGTAAGACCATGTTAATCATGATTAACTCGTCAGTCGAGAGATCCATAAGCATTATTTCAAATATTTGCTCGGTTCTTATATGTCTACTTATTATTTACTAATCTAATCACAGCCAAAAGCAGAATGTTAGTTGGGACATGTGTATCGGACGAGAAACAAATTATGGGTTGTTTATGATTTATTAGGGGATGCTATAAGATGATGATTAATGAATTATTTCACAGTTTTAATCTAGCTTATGCCTTAACATACATCAACATGTGAATAGACTTTTGGAAAAAGATGTGGCCGCCCATAAACATGTGGGGGACTCCTAACAAACAAGTGGACTTTTTATTGAAAAATAGAACATTTCCTTGGTTCTTGACCCAAAGGGTGGGCAAGTCTCGTACGCTGTTTGCATTCCGTGGCGTGTGAGCCCTTCATGGGCGACTTTGGATGCTTGCTATCGTCTATGATAAGTCAATCTAAATGTTGAAGACTTAGCAGCTTATAATTTTACGGGTGTTGTTACTCTGAAATTATTTAATTCTATCCAGCCACCCCAGAATATATATATGGATTATGTAAGAGGGCCCAAGAAAAGAATACACGAACTGTGGGACCTTGAAAAGGAAAATATGTGAGACCCAAGTAATGAATACGTCCTTACTGGTGGGTGGGACTTGGCTAGATCTGGTTCGGCTCAGTGTAATAACCAGCCGAAAAATGAAAAAAAATGTAGGAAAGAAGATAACAAAATTCGTCAATGCATTAATACCAAGATTCAACGAAGTTTGGAAATTATTATCAGACAGAGACGCAAAAATTTTCACTAAAATCCTTTTTCTAAACTACCACTAATTACAATAAACCCATTAAAAGGTAAAAAGATGCTATATTCGCGATTCAATAATATTTAATTAAACATTCAATCAGATTTAATGATACTTTTTTCTCATAAAGTTTAAAATATCGTTATATTAGGTTTGGGTGGACAAGTTATTACAATTAAACTAAAGGCTCGATTTAGGTTGGGCTAGAAAAGTTTTTTTTAATAGGGGAAGGAGGATGGGCCCCACAATAACTTTTACACCCTCATTAATACTTACTTAATTCAAATATTTTTAATATTGATAATTATTAGTAGAAAATTGTAAAATTATAATTCTACCTAAATGAGAAATTATTACTTGAATTGAAGTGTGTTATTTAAAAATACATATTTAATTAATAAATTTTATTTAGTTAGTTATTTATCATTATTTATTGTTAAAAAAATAGACTGTAGTTTTAAGCAAATTAATAATCTTAAGAAATTGATAAATTTTATTTAAATTAAGATTTTTAATTATTAATACTCACTTATTAAGATTATTACTTATTTTTATATATTACTTATGTATTATATTATTTTTAGAATATATAATCATTATATTCTAAAAATAAATCTTTTTATGAAAGTTAAATGCATGCAGATTTCATAATTTTATTTAAAAATAAGATTAATAATATTTTTGGAATTAATTTTATATATGATTAATATATTAATAATAAGTTTAAACCAAATTCACACATTGTGCTGCTAGGTTTTTAATAAAAGTCAAATCGCTAATTAGGATAGCCTATCAAAACCAACCCAAATACAAGGGTATTTATGACTATTGGAAAAAAATACAATCAAATTGCAATTAACAATCAAATTATCATTTAGCTTGTAATATCCCAAAAAGTTAAAGTAATAAAATATTCAATACGTAAGATAAGATCTACCATATTAATAAGGATGTAGATCTTCAACTTGATTAATCATTCTTAAGATGATAACTAAGCCCATTAATTTACACTAAATGTGTCGGGCCTTCACAAGTGATATTATAGAGTGACATCAGAACCGTGTTGGATGGATGATAGTATGTCAAGAGAAAGAAATTTTTAGGATAAAATTTTCTTCATTTAAGTGGAATGTAATATTTTCGAAAGTTAAGTTAATCTCACATGTGATACCTTTCAGGGTAATATTTAACATATTAATGGGGATGGTGGTTAATATTTTTAACTTAATCAATTACTTTTTAAAAGATAACTAAACTCATCGGTTTGCACTAATTGGATTGAGCCTTTAAAGGTGGCATCAGAGCGACTTAGGGCTGTGTTGGATGGATGTAGTATGTCAAGAGAAAGAAATTTTGAGGGCAAAATATAACACCCCGAATCCAATTCACCTAAGAATTAGATCAGAACTGTCGCGATCGGGTCGAGTCACGTGTAAGTCTATTAATCTGCAAGACTGGAATGACAAACAGACAGTAACAACCCTCTTAGCATCTTAAGAAAGGAAGATACTAATAAATGAACAACAACCATTCAATAGGAAAAGATGAATAGATGCTTGCAAAAACCTAATAATAAACTATGTGCAATGACATAACATGCAAACACCCAACATATAATCAATATATATATATATATAAATGGTTAATATACATGAGTAAATACATCAAAAAACTATTGGACTTGAAGTCTGAATGTCTCATCAAGAAACTTGATACCATGTATAAGTTGTTGATACATAAGTTCATTAAAGTATACATCATAATACATCAATTAATACATAAAGGCACACATCGAACATAGACAAAAGCATGAAGAAAATAATGATGTGCTAAGTACAAGTGTATGTACCAACTATCTGTCCTTCCATGAAGACCGACTCAATAGAAAGGAACACAAGACGTACATATATAATAGGAAAAACCATCAACAATGAGTGTCACTCACCTGAAAAAATAGCTAGCACACATTGCAAAGTGGAATCTAACTTCCAAGAGGAAGGAAAACCAATATATAACTCCATGGGAACACTTAAAAGGGTATTGACTGTGGAGTCATCAAGTTGCATACTAGATAGCATCCCAAACTAAACTAGTGTTGTGCTACGCTTGGGAAATGCCTCTTTCAGTTATAACTGGTCTCACTCTTAGGAAAAGTAACATATCCTACGTCCTCGCCAAACTTCTATATAACTCCTAACCTATAGCACAAAAGTCGAGTATTCTCAAACAATCACCTTTAGTACCCTCTGATACCACAAATTGAAACATGCGCTCCACACAATAATGCCCGCTTACTTCATGCCTCTCTGGGTGTGAGGAAGCTCAAGATATAGAGATGTCAGGATCCATCAAGATTGGAGCATCCCTCTCAATAATCCAATGCCCGCTGCAACATGCATATGTACCCGCTCACATTATATGCAAGGTCAAGTCCACCAACTTTAGGCTCACTGAAAACTCTACCAAAACTATATATAAGTAGGCCCTGAAGGCAATATAAGGTGGTGCTAAGTTTGAAAATAACACGAGAGATCTATTCTTCAAGGTTATTAAACACAAAAGTAAAAGCATGTCTAAATGGCATGTGTTAAAGAGGCTATAATAAAACAGCCAGTTAACATGTCCTAAAATCTAAAAATCAAAATCACAATAGAGTAAAGCGATAAAGCTGAGAAGAGTCTTAAACGACTCAGTCCAAGCTCCAAGCATGACAACACATCTAGAGTGAGCTCAGACTCTAGAACCTACATCGGAACCCACTGTTAAACAAAAGACTTATAACTCTATATGATGCATGGTCCTAAAGTGTGCTCACATCAATAATAATATCAAAACAAAGGGTTTGCAACACAAAACGCATAGATAAATAAATGTACAACACGTAAATCAAGGAATGACAAGCAATAAACAAACAAATAAGTAAAACAAGTCAAAAAATATTAAAAAAAACAATAAATAAAATAATAGATACTCAAGTAAACATCAAGAAATATAATGACTAATAAATAACAAATTAAGCGTGAAAATAAATATCAATTAATTAATTAAATTAAATTAAATAAGATAGACATGAACAAGAATAATATTAAGAAATAAATACATCATCAATATAAATAAATCATACAAATATGCATCTATACGACAAATCAATAAATAACAAAAGATAAATCAAATAATGAATAAATAAATCAATCAAATAAATAATTAAATAAAATCATTCATAAAATCAAAATGCACCAAATATTATAAATGTGCATCTAAACTCATGTAAGGAGTCTCGAATTACGGTCGAAAGATTCTTAGAAATAGATTTTGCAAAATAATCATCCTATTCCCATGCACTATATTTATGTTCTTATAGGTTTTATTTTCTTCTACAAAACTATGACATAATAAGAAACATAGTAAACATATTCTAAATTTGGTGAAACTTCATATACACTTCATTCATATTATAACATAGAGTTAAAATGAATATTGGTATAAAAAAAGGTTGGATCTTTAATATTTTCACTATGTCCTCCCCCTTTAAAGTTCATCTTCATGCTAACAACACAATAATCTACCATAATTTAATTTCTATTTGGTTAATTCTAAATTTGTTCCACCCTAATTGAGTTGAATACAAGCATAACGTACATGCATCAAATTAACATATAATAACTTCTTAGCCATGAATACAAGCATTACATATCACAACATTGGTGCATGAATCTAATGAATTAAACTTGTTTAAAATATCTTTTTTCTGTGTTTTCCTTCAGTTATGCCTTCAAATCATATTTCTCTACATGTAAACCACCAAGAAGGATGAAGAACATAGAAAGAGAGAAAAAGAAGAGAGGAATGTGGGAGGGAGAGAGTAAAGAGAGATGACTGCTAGGCTTGTAGAAGTCATGTAATACCTGATTCGGTCTGAACCTGAACCAAATCAAAGTATTAAGTCTTTGACTGCTACTATTAATCATTTATAATAGAATCCTGACTACAGGCCAGACCTAACTATGCAAGGTGTCAAAAGATGGAAGGTTGAGTGGGCATTTAAATGCACATACCAAAAATATGAATCACCCACATGCATATGACCATGATACGTAGGGCTGGGCTTGAGCAAATAGGATGCCCTACATGCATCAAAGTTATAAGGGAGATTAAAATCCTAGAGAGAATTTGACAGTCTTCCTTGTATTTGTTTTCATGTAAAATCCATTTTTCATGTATTTGTTTTCCAAAATCAACAAGAAGTTTTACAAAGTATTTATTATATAATTCTTCATCAAAGGCTTTTCCTGCTGTTGCTATTAAGGCTACAAAGTCATTAGTAAAGGGTACTATGAAATCAAATGTTTTTATTGTTAACTGCTCATAATTTCTAATATCTGTATCTTGTAATACTGTATTTTCTCTAGCTGGATCTATTCCTAATCGTAATGTTCTTATAAAACTTGTAAAATTCTAAGGATTATTTCCTAATGCCTTTACATCCTTTATTTGTTGGGGATTTTCTTTCTTTTTGCTTTGCCATATTCCTAAGGCTGTAGTTCCTAGAGTGGTTTCTAGAAAACTAAACATATCCATATTAGATTTTTCATTAAGTTGCCAATTTCTTATGGCATGTTGTTCCCATACAGTTATTTCATCTGCCTAGATCTGAGGTGAAGACCTTTCAAGGATTAATAAATTCCAAATAAAAGTATGTCCTATGGGAAATCTCGCTCCCATTGTTTGGACATGTACAATGTCTTGATATTTATGTTGAGGTTCTTCCCATAGAGGTCTTTCAGATTTTCCTTTTGCTCCTCTAGTTCTTATTTCTTTAAAATCTCGTTTGGGTCTCTTAGGTTGAGAGGATTCTCCAGTAGTCATCATATAGGCAGTATCAACTAAGTTTGATACTTTTTCTAGATCTGATAGAGGAATTTTTCATTTTTCTATATCATCTACTAATTCTAAATTATATTTTTGTCTTACTTTTTCTTCTATTTCATCA
The DNA here is from genome assembly GCA_033002965.1 of Piper betle. Lineage (NCBI taxonomy): Eukaryota > Viridiplantae > Streptophyta > Magnoliopsida > Piperales > Piperaceae > Piper > Piper betle. The sequence goes on along the minus strand of JAURVB010013260.1, from coordinate 11,860 downwards.
GTAGTTAATTGTCCTAAAGCATATATTTCTAGTCTTATATTATCTAATTGTTCTCTTATATTTATAGGGTTTATTCTTGTTTCTAATAATTCTTTTATTTTTATTTCAATTTCTTCTTTATTTATATATACATTTTGACAGTCTTGTAGAAATTTATTCATTATATTTTCTTTTTCATCTTCAGAATTTTCTGATTCACTATATTCATAAATAAACCATTGATCTTTTGTATATTCAGGGATTTCTTCTCCTACTTAGGAATTTTCTATGATTTCTATAATATATGTTGGTAACTGCTTTTCTTCCTTTCTTCATAATTTCTTTTGTTTTTTAATATTCATTAATTTTATTTTAGCTTGTTCTATTTGATATTCATACCATTCTGATGTTCTTTGTGATATAGGTAATTTTTTATTTTTTGTGGAATTATATTCTTCATTAACAAAGGCTAATTCATTTTCTTCTTCCTCAGCTTCCTTTGATTTATTTACATATTCTGTAAACCTCATATAATATTCTCTTTTTGAGTTTTCATATATTATACGTTTTGAAGGCCTAATTATTTTTCTATTGATTGCTTATCTTTGCTCAGATCCCATTCTAAGCCTACTAATTCATTTCCGTGTATTTGCATCGGATTTATCATTTTCACTCCTTTAGACGCTAATGATTGTATAATTCCTTCTATATTTAACTTATAATATGTTCTTGTTGTATTTGTTAGTCTTCCTAACACTATTATACTAAGGGTTAAATTATCCCCGAGAAAATTTTCATAACCTTTAGTTTGTATTCCTATCTTAAGTTGTTTCAGATCTTTTGTGCTTTTTATTAGATTAGGTTCACAATATAATAGACTACTTTTTTCATTCATATCTACTTCTTCACCTACTATAATAGCCCTCTTTATATCAATAGTCCAACATCCATCATATATTAATATTAGCGTTTTAGTTCCTAATACTTGTCTACTTAATCCTTTGATCCCTATTACTATTAATCCTATATGAGCTAAGTTTTTTCCTAATTTTCTTATTTTATCTATTGTTTCTTGATGAAACAAGTCTATATTTACTGAACCATTTCCTTTACAACTTATAGGAACTTCTCTAGTAGTATTTATTACTTATGTATTAAAACTAAATGTTCCTATTTGATATAATATTTTAGGATCTAGACTAACTAATTGTTTTCTGTTATATAAATCTAAATTTTTATCTATATCTATTATTTTATCTATTCTTATATCTCTTTTTGATTTATTATTTGAAGCACTTGAAGATGGATTACTTACTGTTCTTCCAAATCCAAAATATTCACCAATTTCCTACTCATAAATATCAAAAAAATCACGGTTGTTGATGAAGCGTGGTGGACCTACCCCACTCGATATTCTCTGTAAACAAGAAGGAGATAGTGAAGTAGAAAATGAAACATGGCAGCTATTACATCAGCACGCCTACTTTAACTTAGAACTTAGGAAAAGGTGAAACAGTAAGAGAAGAAGTTACTAATATACCAATAATGAAACAGCTAATCTGGAATATAGTCCAAATGACCTAAAAGAGTTTGGAAAACAAATAAAGCAATTAATGAGTTTAAACCTAATAAGAAGATCAACTAGCCCACATGGATCAGCAGCCTTTATAGTAAGAAATCATGCTAAAATCCAAAGAGAAAAAGCTAGAATAGTATACAACTATAAAAAATTAAATGATAATACTTATGAGGATGCATATAATTTGCCACATAAAGATCGTATTCTAAATTTAATACAAGACAAAAAGGTATTAAGTAAGTTTGATTTAAAAAATGGATATAATCAAATAAAAATGAAAGAGGAAGATAGAAAATAGACTGCGTTTACTTGTCCTAAAGGATTATTCAAGTGGAATGTTTTATCCTTTGGATTAAAGAATGCTCCAGCTATCATTCAAAGATATATGGATAGTTTATTTAAGAAATGTATTTTTTTTTAGTATACATAGACGATATTCTAGTAGCTTCTGATAATATGAAAGAACATATTCAGCATCGGGAACAGGTTTTTAAAACCAGGAACAGTAATATCAAAGAGAAAGACAGAAATAGGGAAAAAAGTCATAAACTTTTTAAGATTAAAAATAGGGAATGGAATATAGAATTATAGCCTCATATAGTAAACAAAGCTTTAGAATTCCCAGAAAAAATAGAAAATAAAAATAATTACAGTCCTTTTTAGGTTTCTTAAATTATGCTAGAAAATTTATACTTAACTTATCTAAGTTGGTAGGACCCTTATATGGTAAACTAGGAAAAAATGAACAAATACATTTTAATCAAGAAGATGTAAAATTAGTACAAACAATAAAAAGAGAAATAAAAAAGATTACTCCTCTAGAATTACCATTAGTAGATGACTACAAAGTGATAGAAGTAGATTCCAGTAAAGATGGATGGGGAGCTATACTACTTACTAAAGCTAATAAATATAGTGATAAGAATACAGAAAAAATAAGCTGTTATGCCTCAGGAAATTTTAAAAATCAAAACTGGTCTAGTCTAGATATGGAAATCTAGGGAGTAATAAACGCTATCAATACCTCTAGGCTATATTTAAATAAACAATTTACTGTAAGAACAAATTGCAAAAATATTGTAAAATATATAAATAATCAAAATAATAAAAGACAACAATAAAAGGTGGTTAAACTTTTAGCATGCAATTTAAGGAATTGGTTATGAAATTAAATTTGAACATATCTCTGGTAAAAATTATGTACTGGCTGATATTTTATCAAGAAAACTTGCAAGAACTACCTTAAAAACATCAGAAACAGCATTAATCCATGAGGATAGTCCTCTAGGTACCTTTCTGCGTATTCAATGTAAAACTCTACAGGAGTTTGTAATCTCTAAAATTCAGGATTATGGTTCGCTTAAAAACCAAGGGTTATGGTTCTTAAAAACCAAAGGTTATGGTTCCTTAAAAACCAAGGGTTATGGTTCTTAAAAACCAAATGTGGTGTTAAAAATAGAAATATGTGTCCTATTTTAACTATATTGGTGTCTGCATATTTATTATTAACTATGTTAAACAGGAAATTGGCTTCTTCCTCAAGACCTACTGCTCAAGAATACAAGGAAAGTCTGAAACCCAAAGCACTGTCCATAAATAAAAAGCCCACAAGACTTTACAATTTCGGCCCATATAGTTATTCTGCTTTAGTGAAAATAACTTTGAACCTCCAGCCCATGTGAAGTTAGATGAAAATCAACATGTCCTTCTAGATAACCTGTGGAACAGAAAAACCCAATTTCGCAAACACAAAACCCTCCAGGCCCTTAGTCAATACCTTTCTTCAATCCAGAAAAAGTCCGCCTCCAAAAATTTTAGCCATTAGGTAGTGGTAAGTGGGTTTGAAACAGGGGTGTTTGTAAAATGGAATTCAGTGAAAGCCATAACTAATGGACATGAATGGCCTGTCTACGAAGGATTTTATACTTTGGCCGACGCCTTACAATATGCCAGGGAAAAGATAGGACCCAAGTTCTATATTGAAGAAGGAACTCCAGTGGAAACTTTACAAGCAAATTATGAAAGGGAAAACCAGATTCAGGAAATGAAAAATGAAAAGTTGGAAAAATTTAAAGCCTTGGTAACTCTTATGGAAAAAAGAGTGAAAGAACAGGAATATGAGATACAAGGGTTAAACAAGCTGTTATTGCTTAAGGAATTTGAGATAAATGCTCTTATAAGTGAAAATGCCAATTATATGGTGAAAATAACCATACATAAAATGACAGGTATTCCTTACTATAACATAGCAATGGAGTGCTTCTCCGTGCGCCTAAAGATGCCTCAGTTTATGTGTATAACCCTGCAGCCTCTATTTGAAGCTTATCCGGACGTTGAAGTTATTATAGCAGAAAAGGCCAAGAAAGCTGTCTATGATGATATTATTGAACTTCAAAATTTCCTCATGGTAGCTGAATATGCTGGACTTTACAAAGGAGTGACCATGACTCAGGAATTCTTTTACTATATGGAATAACCTGCCAGTTTCCTCAAGGCACAAATTAACATGACATAGTGTACCATGCCCAACAAAAAGATCATCAGATTCTTTGATTATGGCATGATAGATTACATTATCTTCAATAGGCTGGAAGAAACCCATATATTTGGCAATAAGATAAAATTGACTGTAGGAAGTATTACTAAGTCAGAATCAGTTCAAGCACAGATATATTCATTTCCCCATAGAAGCTATGGATTAACTGAAGAACCTGCTAAACACGAAATTTTCCTAGTACCCATAGCAATAGCTAAATATACTGTGTGTACTCCAAAAGACATTCTGTTTATGGATCATATGGATTTCTATTTATTTCTGGAATAGGAAAGAAGGAGTTATCAGCCTCTTTGGTATAACTTCAACCTGTTAATAGAAGGAAGAACGATGCAAATCTGGGGTCCCAGTAACTGGAAAATTAGAATTCCATTTATCGGGGAAGAGCATACTATAGTAGATGACGACATTGTCTAAGGAGATGCAAGGTGGAGAAACCCAATGGTCTTATCCAGTTATACTCACTCACGCATGGTGGCAAGAGAAATGATTGGTAATCCAAATGGAAATAATTACTACCAAAGAGATGTAGGACACAATGAAGAAGGCCCTCCAGAAGTCCATCATCAATACAACATAGAAGAAGATGACGGAGAAGAAGATAATCTTCTAGAAGATAACGATTATGAAGAAGAAGACTCAGATTCTCACTATGATCTTGACTGATACCAGAAGAATAAAGCAAACAATAAACAATCTGCAGTAGTCTCCCCTTATCTGTAAGTTTAAGTGTCAGGATAGATTTGAATTCGAATCTATCGGATACGTCTGTAACTATGTAATGAAGTTTGTAAATAAGTCGAGCCCATCTCTATATAAGGACTCAGTGTGTAGGTTTGATCCCAAGTCTTCAAGCAGTTGAAGAAGTTGGGGTTCTAAGGTTGGGATTGCAAAAGGTGTGAAGATTGTGGAGATCTTAAGCTTCTGTAAGTTCTATTTGTATAATATAAAGTGTGTTGACTTCATTATCTTCTTTTTCTTTAAACTCAAACTATAAAATTAGTTTAACCAAATAATAGAGTAAAATCTTGAAAACTTTGGGATCTTCGATAAGACCATTGAGTTCTGGACGTCGGCGTCACGGCAGGAGGTCGTTTAGCCATTTGGTCCAAAGAACCATGTCATAAGAAGAGTGGAGTTTTTAAGAAGTTACTTTATTAACTGGAAAAACTATATTAATGTTTGACGAAGAAGATATAATTCTAATAGGACTTGTCTGTGCAATAATATTTGTCTATATATGTGTTAGTTGTTAAAAGCTTATTATAGTATTGTGTATTTGATAGCATTTTGTGGATTAGTTTGATAAAAAAAGGATAAGAAGCGAGTTAATATATGAATCTTAGTATTATCATAGCAAAAGATAGAGTGCAAATAATAAGTATTCATATTTCTAATCCTTTAGCAACAGCTATATTACTACTAATAGGATCACTCGTAATCCGTATATATTTTTTTATATGTTGTCTCATAGCTCAGAAGGTATTAAAATATAAAAAATAAAAAATAAAAAAACTTAAACCTAAATACTAGGCCTCACCCTGAATTCTTCAACCACTTGAAGACTTGGGATCAAGCCTACACACTGAGTCCTTATATAGAAATGGACTCGACTTATTTACAAACTTCATTACATAGTTACGGACATATCTGATAGATTCGAATTCAAATCCATCCTGACACTTAAACTTACAGATAAGGGGAGACTACAGTAGATTCTTTAAATAATGAATAAATCAATCAATCAAATAAATAATTAAATAATAATTAAATAAAATCATTTATGACATCAAAATGTGCCAAATATTATGAATATGCATCTAAACTCATGTAGGGAGTCTCGAATTACGGACAAAAGATTCTTAGAAATGGATTTTGCAAAATAATCATCCTATCCCCATGGACTATATTTATGTTCTTATAGGTTTTATTTTCTTCTACAAAAACTATGAAATAATAAGAAACAAAGTAAACATATTCTAAATTTAGTGAAACTTCATATACACTTTATTCATATTATAACATAGAGTTAAAATGAATCTTGGTATAAAAAAGGTTGGATCTTTAATATTTTTACTATGTCCTCCCCCCTTTAAAGTTCATCTTCATGCTAACAACACAATAATCAGGAGAAAGATTTCCCATTCCTTAACCGGAGGCTATGTAGCCATGAAAGAGGCCATAATTTAATTTCTATATGGTTAATTCTAAATTTCTTTCACCCTATTGAGTTGAATACAAGCATAACGTACATGCATCAAATTAACATATAATAACTTCTTAGCCATGAATACAAGCATTACATATCACAACATAGAAAAACAAGATATACAATGATCATGATGCATGAATCTAATGAATTAAACTTGTTCAAAATATCTTTATTCGGTGTTTTCCTTCAGTTATGCCTTCAAATCATATTTCTCTACATGTAAACCACCAAGAAGGATGAAGAACATAGAAAGAGAGAAAAAGAAGAGAGGAATGTGGGAGGGAGAGAGTATAGAGAGATGGCTGCTAGGCTTGTAGAAGTCGTGTAATACCTGATTCGATTTGAACCTGAACCAAATCAAAGTATTCAGTCTTTGACTGCTACTGTTAATCATTTATAATAGAATGCTGACTACAGGCCAGACCTAACTATTCAAGGTGTCAAAAGATGGAAGGTTGAGTGGGCATTTAAATGCACATACCAAAAATATGAATCACCCACATGCATATGATCATGATACGTAGGGCTGGGCTCGAGCAAATAGGATGCCCTACATGCATCAAAGTTATAAGGGAGATTAAAATCCCAGAGAGAATTTGACAATCCTTCTTGTGACAAGAAAGGTTGGGAGGAAACTCCCCACAACATATTATAACATGCGTATAACATAAAAATAACATTAATAGGATAAGAGGGTACATGGTCATCACCCTATGCATCATTGTCACAAGGAAATCAGGTGTGAGAAGTTATGGTTATCAAAGCCACCACCTTCATCCTGATTATGCACAACACATCCCATATTTAAATCTACATGTCATACATGCATACATACTCCATAATTTAACAAGCATTCATCATGTGACAAGGCTATGGTCAGCTAGTCACCACCTCTCACTTGGTCTTCTCCATAAGCACTTCTCCTACAAACAAAAACAATCACAAAAGCTTCTCCAACCCATGGCTTCAACACTCTTGGAAACCTGCACAAGTAATATGGTGTGTGTGTGTGTGTACCTGGGCATTTATTCCATCAGTGTCTAGTCCTTGGGCTTGGTGAGTGCCTGTGAAACCCAATTAGACTTACATGCCCAAGAGTATATTGTCTAAAAAAACTGAAATGTAACAACTGCCTTTTTTCATAAATAATCAATCCAACAGATGGACAGTCACTTAATTATGGTAAATAAATCATAATGTATCATGAGTACACATGGAATACAAATAAGCCAGACTTTGTCCACAACTTGCATATAATATACTTATAATAAATCCATGTCATAATAAAAATATATCCAAGTCTAATGTACCAAATCAGCAATCTAATAAAAGTCTCCACATCTAATACTCTCATAAAAATAAAATATAATGCAAACTAATCAATATAAAGATAACTATTGCTGATTTTCCATCCTTCCCTCTCTAGATCTTCTACTAATATGCGTACAAAGATAAACTTTGTTCACTTAGCATTAGATAACCAATATTGAGTCATCTATTTATATACGTAGTAAACAATAATAAAAAGTGCAAATAAACTGAATAAACATCGATAAAAGTACTGAGCATCACATCAAGATATTATTATTTTCTCGCACATCTATACATAACATTCCAACATGTACCATAAACATAAACAAGTATAAATATAATTGAATCCTATACTCAAATCATATAGTTTCATTCCTTTAATTATGCTTACATGGGATTTACCACCCATCGTAGTGATTTTCTCCTCGGAAGTTATCTCAATTTCATACACTTGTAATGTGTTTATACATTCATGTTCCATGAATTACCCGCTGAATTAATGAAATGTACCACACATCATCAGCTCATCTTTTCAATAAGATTAAAATAAGAGAAATTTATTATCATTATTATTAAACTTATCCTTATTATGTTATATTGCCCTTCTTCATGAGCAATTTCCAAGTATCTATCTCAACTCATGGGTTTTGCATGATGAGAAATCATGCAACCCTTTAACTTAGCCCCACAAATGATCATAAGTGTTGCAATGTACAGTAACCTGCACAACTCCAGTGCTGGCAGTGTGGATGCAAGAAGTTTTATTGTCACAACCCATCGGTTTGACCAATTCCCATTCAATTAATTTGTTAAGCCCAATACCAAAAATTGCATTGACTTAATATTATGAAAACATCAAAATCATGTGTTTTAGTTTCTATTTTACTCTTCAATTATAATACCTAACATCTATTAGGTTTGCTACATCTTTTCATAAGTGTCAAATCATAATCGACTAAATTGTTTAATCACACAACAAGCAACAAAGGATCATAAAACTCCCAAAATTAAGACTAAATGGACCTAGTCAATAACCTCTTGAGCTTCAGAACATCTCAGCAATCATTCTCCTAGTTTGAGAAATTAAATAAGTGTACCTATATCACATACCGACTAGAATGCACATGCATGCATGCATGCATGATATATCATGACCATAATCAATGATTTATCAATCATCCAATATGTTAATAATCATTAAAAAATATATTTAACAACATATTAACATTAAACAATGATAAGTTGATCATTAGCATGACATACAAATAACACGGTATTGATATAACTCAAGAAAACTAAGGTTTCATACGTCAAATTTTGGAAATTCATGACTCCCCAAATACTTAACGAACAATTATGAAACTTTAGGAGAATAAACTAGGCATTGTGAAGTTTCCATCTAATAAATAATTGTGTAAGTTGAAGTTTCTATAGCCTGAGTTATAACCAATTGAATCAGGGCTAAAAATCAAGGTTTTCAAATTGGAAATTTTCCTATTAGCTACCTTCTTCTCCAATTGACTTTCTAATCCAAGTTTTTTGATTTAGTTCAAGGGTCAAACGATGTCCAAACTTCATGAAATTTTAGCTATAGCCCCTCAACATCTTAATTAACATTCCTCTAAAAGGATTTTCAATCCAGAGGTCTAGATTTTGAATTGCCATGAAAGCTCTCAACAATCATGAAACATTTTTTAATTTGACTAGGTTTTTCTCACTCAAATATGTCTAGCATGTGATGAAACTTTCTGCGCCTCATATTTACATCAAAATAAAGGGTTAAGAATGTTTCTTGTCAAATAAAACTGAGTTCTCACATTATTTTTACCCTACTTATTTTGTTTAGCCTCAACCAATATAAAAATCGGTTTCCACATTGATTTACCCTATGTGCCTCCATCATGATTGAGTTCATGGTCCCAATTATAATGTACATGCATCAAATAATCAACTTAACATTGATAAACTATGAATGCACATGTTTACACATAAATTAAACAAAACACAACATGAATATGCATGGTGCATGAATTAATTATATAAAAGTTGAATTAGTGACCTCTTCTTCAATTGTTTTCGATTGGGGATGACTAAACAACATTCTAACCGCCAAAGAGGATGTAAAAGCAACTCTGGAACAGGAGGAGAGCAGGAAGAAGACGTTCACCAATGGAGAGGAGGCGGCTCCTTAGGTTTTAGGAAAAGAAAAGAGATGGATTTCATCTATACGCCTATATATATTCCTTTCCTAACTTCTCCCTTTTTTTCATTACCCTTGAAACCTTCTACTAATATAGAGAAACCTCCTAGCCATGTTCTAATCTCTATCTAAACCAAAAAGGTCACCAAGGTTCAACCGTTTAGCCTTATTCGACAAATTTAGACTTACCGGCTAATCGAGTAATATTTTTCATCGCCGATTCTACTTAAACGACCCTCTTCACCATTATAAGGATACCTCCAACATTGATCAAAGATTTAACTTGGAAAAACTAATTACCTGAAGTCAGTCCAAATCTGACCGCTTCCACTTGCCATTTAAACAATTCTCCTGACCGTTTATTCATTTGATCAAATTTACTCCGACAGATTGCCTTTGTCCACTTATTTCACATAAGGGTTTGATCTCTCCACACTATACTAAGTAAGCCATAATATGTTTTAATTGCAAAAAAAAAATCTTCAGTCTAAAGTACTAACTATGTCCATCTAAATTATCTCAATAAAACAAAATACGAGTAATTTAAAATCACTAAATGGTACATCAAACACAGGTAGGGACAAATGTCCACATATTTTTATACAAAACACAATTAAATTCATGACCATAACGTCCAAAGGCTAACATTCCATATCAGAACATATTGGCCATCAGCCCACATAACATACACATCATACATAACACAATCAGCAGAGAAAATATATGTCAACTTCCACCTTGAGTCATCTTGATCCTTCCATCCACTCAGCTACATCTACAACGCCAACCAATACAGAAAGTAATATCACAATAATCTACTGGTCTAGAATAACTAATAAAAATATGTTAAACTTACATATGCCCATGAGAAATCATAATCAGAACATACTCTCTCGGAAAATCCTTACCAGTGCTAAAATGAGAGGCATGCTAAGCACTCTCTTTTATAACATACACATGGTCGGCACACTAAACACAATGCACAAATCATATTATAAGCTGGCATGTTAAGTACGACAACATATCATGACATAAAGTCAGCACGCTTTGCACGACAAATGAAATATAAACATATCATACTCATGCCCTTTCCACATCATTCATGTATCACCCACCATTATACTCACATGGAAAAGGAACTAATCACCACAAATTCTAAATTTCATGCTACTCTGCTATACGCTCTATCACTACACCGCTCAGGGTACGAGGAACACATGATGTAGGTTGCATGTCATATCCCCAATTCTCATATTATAAAATCAAAACACTCATACATATATAGGAGGCTTAGGTAGAAATTTATAAATAGCGCCAAAGTGACTTTGAACTAGATCTCATTTTTTCATAAACACGTCAAGGGATCTCTTCCTTAAAGTTTTATCAAATTGTGGAAAAGTCGGCTAAATAGCCCAAAGTTAATGGGATCAAATAAAACATCACAACTTCATCCCACAATCATAAAACAAAACTATGATAGAGCCAAGTAAGGAATCAAGTAGTAAGGAGTCCTAACGGACCTATGAGTGAAGCTTCACGCCTAGGTCAACGAACTCAACTTTGTATGACTTAACTGTAACAACCTGACCAAAGTACAATCTGATAGGTTTAGTTATTTCTTCAAAAGTAACTGATCAAGTTGAAAATCAAAAACACATCCCACTAATATATTAGATCTTACCGCAAGAGGTGTTGGTTGTGGGACTAAATTTAGGGAATCTTATATTTCACCAACCTTAAGAAAATTCCGTTCAGAAATCTTCTTCTATGGCTCTAAAGTATAATCTGAATCTATCTAGATAGACTTTTATCATCAAATACAATCTCGGCTTGGCTCTGATACCTTTGGAATATATCTAATAGCGGTTATAATCAACAATTTATCAATCATACCAAAATAAAATATGGCCCATGTACTATAGAGGTAGTCAAACCAAACAAGCTAACATACTACCCAGGTCGGTCTACTCTATGAACCACAACTAAAACATGGGCAGGGAGGTCCGGGTTTTACAAGTCAACCAC